>WBZZ01000572.1:60000-75000 GCA_019918135.1 Paulinella micropora
TCTCTCTCTCTCTCTCTCTCTCGTGCGGGGGTATGAGGTCGCAAAGTTGCATTCATATTTGGGGTATGGGGATATAGGGTAATAATGGGGTATGAGGGGTATGAGGTCGCAAAGTTGCATTCATATTTGGGGTATGAGGGGGGGTATGGGGTATGAGGCCGCGCCGACTCTTGCTCTGGCTCTGACAGTTCCAGTTACTTTAGTATTCGTGGCTTGCTGATGCATTAGCAAATACACAGAGTTATACAAGTTGTGGCTGCTGACCAAGCAACAATGACAACTGTCTTTTTGTTTTGAATTTACGGCAATAGAAAATCTTAGCCTATTCTTTTGCCAAGAGTGCCTGTCCAACGTGGCATTGATCAAAGAGCAGAGTTTAAACCAGCAATGATTTTTTGAAAGTTTTGCTGGTTTTTTGAAAATCTACTTTTTTTCGAAGTTTTGACATGCGCCCCCTCGCAATTTCTGACACGTCGACGCGTCTCGATGAGCTCGAGAATTCAATAGAGCTCATGATCATCAAGACGCGTCTTCGATTCTGCAAAAAACAAATTTTGAAAAAGAGTAGAGATTACACCCGCGAGGATTTTTTGAATTTTTTTTACCAGTCAGGGATCTCTCTCTCTCTCTCTCTCACTGTTAGCAGTCCTTGACTGGTAAATTCAAACAAATTCCATGCGGCCCCAGACGTATGCCGATAAGAAATTATGCGAAACTTGTTAAAAGGCATCCTGCACGTGCCAGTTAACAGTATTTACTTACTGTAATTTAGTAGTACATGCTGATGCTTTTTATCCTATGCAGCTGAGTCTCCTTGGCGACAAACCAGAAGCTGGCACCCACAAGTTCAATTCTTTTTGCTTTAAGTATTTCAACCTAGTATATAGGGAAAGAATGAAAGGCTACAAGAAGCTGGGTTCTCTGAGGATGAACTGTTGCTTGTTGGAGAATTTGTAATTCCAAGTTGCGCGATTGTTGGTGACTTGGAAATGCAAAGACTCTGCGCACTTTATTCAACAAGCTCCCAATTTCTGTGTATTGGAGTATGGGAGGGGTAATAGTATGAGGTCGAATTGGTATTTTTGTCTGTGCAGGTTCTCCTCATGCCATGTATGGGGTATGAGGGGTATGAGGTCGCAAAGTCGCATCCAACATAGCTAAGTAGTACCCCTCATTAGTACAATTTATGCAACATATGACTTAGTTATGTTGGATAAATTGTTTGGGACAGAAACCCTAGCACTTTATTCAACAAGCTCCCAATTTCTGTGTATTGGGGTATGGGTGGGGTATGGATGGGGTATGGATGGGGTTTCGGAGGGGTAATATGAGGTCGCGTTCGTATTTTTGTCTGTGCAGGTTCTCCTCATTTATGCAACATATGACTTAGTTATGTTGGATAAATTGTTCTGGACAGAAACCCTAGCACTTTATTCAACAAGCTCCCAATTTCTGTGTATTGGGGTATGGGTGGGGTATGGATGGGGTATGGGAGGGTATCAGCCACGAATGCTAAAAGTTGTGGCCGCTGGCCAAGCAACACTGCCATCTGTGTTTGTGTTTATGCGCTATATCCGTCATGACTTTCATACCCTGTCATACCCCACCTCTCATACCCCTGTCATACCCCACCTCTCATACCCCTGTCATACCCCACCTCTCATACCCCTCTCATACCCCTCTCATACCCCTGTCATACCCCTCTCATACCCCTGTCATACCCCACCTCTCATACCCCTCTCATACCCCTCTCATACCCCTGTCATACCCCTCTCTAGCATTCGTGGCTGGCTCGAGGGACTATGCGCTCATCCAGCCAGACGTGCGCTCCTGGTGGATGCAAAAGAGCGCGACTACAAGAAAGCTGAGGCAATGCGGGTCCCTGGTTATGTGTCCATTCGAGATCGGCCGTTGGAGAGTATTGAAGACGCTATCGACAGCCCTAGATATGAGGATTATTTGAAGAATTTACCTCTAGAGGTAAAGGTAATGATTTAGTCTGTGATTAAATATTATTATTCCCCTATGCCCCGCGTTCTGCAATAAGCTACCCCTCATACCTCGCCTCGCATACCCCTCTCATACCCCTGTCCCATACCCCTTTCTCTCATACCCCGCCTCTCATATCCCTGTCCCATACCCCTGTCTCATACCCCTGTTTCATACCACTCTCATACCCCGCCTCTCGTACGTATACCCCTGTCCCATACCCCGCCTCTCATACCCCTGTCCCATACCCCTGTCTCATACCCTTGTCCCATACCCCTGTCCCATACCCCTGTATCATACCTCTGTTTCATACCCCTGTCCCATACCCCTATGCATCGTCATTCTGCAATAAGCTACCCCTCATACCCCGTCTCGCATACTCTCAACCCCGCCTGTCATACCCCTCTCATACAACATCGGTTCCGCCAAAAAGGACTAGTCCTTTTTGCCTCACTTTGCCTAGGCAAACTTGAGGCAAATATGAGGCAAAATGATACTTGTTTTATGTGTGTATTTTGATTATTTATGTAAATAAATGTTTTTTAATTAATATTTATTGATTTTACATGTGTTTTCAAGTGACAGGTATCACTTAATAAGAGGCAAATATGTGGCAAGTATGAGGCAAATTTTGTTGTCTCTTATTTGCCTCTGTTTGCCTATTTTTGCATGGATTTTAACGTAATATTTAAGGAAATAATATTTTTAATGATAAATTAATTTAATTCCATATATTTTCACACCCCACACCAGAAAAACATGGTATCCGGTGGCGGCAGCCGACTTGAAATACTGCGACTCGTCACTTTGAGTCGCAATTTTGAAACTATGTTTTCGTAACAAGAAAGTTCATGCAACACACAAATTTAGTGTGATTTTTATTAATACAGTTACGGAGAAGCTAAATATATTATTTTTTTCAAATCGGTAATGACTCGGTCAGAGTGTATGTATAAATTATGTGTCAACCGTTTTCCTTCGGGCAGATTCAAAATTTGCCTAAGTCAAAAACGAAAAAAATAATGCAAGCTTGGAAACAATGGAAATTAATTAGAACTAGTTTTAACTAATCATAAACTAATTAATATTTGTTAATATTAAATATAAATATTGACTTAGTATTAACAAAACGTATATTAATTTACGCAAACACTGTTCCAAGTACCCAAATATTTACTAAGTAAAGTTTTACTGAATCCTAACGGAGCAATTAACCTACTGAAACATCCGCTTCAACATGGTATCTCGTGTAAATTTGTGTTGCTGAGCCAACATTTGCTGTTCACCTGAAACATCCGCTTCAACATGGTATCTCGTGTAAATTTGTGTTGCTGAGCCAACATTTGCTGTTCAACCATTAAATGATAGTCCACATAGATGAATCTGTGCTCGGACGTACATAGGCAGGTGAGCGTTGAGCGGAGTGTAAACGATGGGCGACAACATTCTGGGTGTTGAAGTGAACGTTTTCATCATCATCCTCAGCGTAGATTTGATTGCGTAAAACATTTGGCACCACTGGTTTGTTGCTTTGTTGAGCTTTCGCAAGCTGCTGTTTGAGTTGGTTTACTTCAGCTTGAAGCTTACTTGCTTCAGCTTGCAGCTGAACTTTGACAGCCTCGGCCTCAGCGTCGCTCGCAGGTTTATCAACTGATTCAGAAGTGGGGCTAGTGGCGGACACTGAAGAGGGGCCAGTGGTGGATTTGTGGACGACTGCGGCGGATCTGGTGACGACTGCGGTGGGTTCGGGAACGACTGGGTTTGGTTTTATATGCGATTTCAACATCGCTTCAAAAACCTTTTGGATAGACGCAAGTGTCAAAGGCTTTTCGGGTGGGGCATCGTTGCCAGGGGTGTTACCAGGGGTTTTCTCCTCCTCTTCAAACTCCTCTTCATCCTCTTCATCTGGTATCACTACCTTCGGTTTTCCTTTCGACTGTCCCTTTTTGGAAGGTGCTTTCGAACTCTTCACCGGTTTGGACTTGGGTTAGGGTTTCGAAGCGGGAACCTGCTTGGACTTGGGTTCGGGCTCGGAAGCGGCAACCTGAATGTCCCCAGAAATGTGCCAGATTACATGTTTGCAATCAAAGAAGAAAGGGAAAAGTCGCAGAGGCAAATGAATGACCTCAAGCTTCACAGGTGCAGGCCGCTCCCTCTTTGCGCGGATTGGCCTGCCGTTCGGGTGCTCGCCCGCCAGCTGGCTGGTCTTTGAGCCAAACAAAATCATAAACAACTGGCAGCTCTTCAACTGGCGTCGGTGGTTCGGCAGGCACCATCAGTTGCAGATCCGGTTCTATCTCTGCGACCCATTCGTCATCGGGCATGTAGCCCACAGCCGCCGTACGCACGGGATCAATGACGTTCTGGCCTATGAGCTGCATTTGACGGAACGTTTGGTTAGTTATAGGATCCTCAACTTTACGAGAAATCACAACAGTTTTCTTCACATCAGTTATATCATTAGTATTCCCAGCCAAAAACTGCTTGGACAGCCGGCAACCGGGCCTAACACAAAAGCAATTTACAATGCAACACGAAGGAGAAGCGAACGTTACCCAACACAGGTGACTTCCTCTCCCTCCCGAGTGATTATCACCTTGGGTGCCTTAAGAGGCACGTTCTTGAGGTTCTTGGCCAACATATTTGGCAAGGACGGGCCTGTAGTACTAACGTCAAGACTCGGATCCGGGTTGGTGGGCCCATGTTCGGTAGTGTCCTTGGGCGGGGGGGGCGGGGGTAATATGGTTTTCTTTTTCAACTCCTCCTCCTCTTGTTTGGCCAATGCCAGAACTCTCTCTCTCTCTCTCTCTCTCTCTCTCTCTCTTGCCTCTTCTTCTCTTCCTCTTGCTTCTGCTGCTCTAGTCTCTCTCTTTTTATTCATTAGCTAACCGCGCTGCATCATCTTTCTCTTTTTTCTCTTTTTCATCCTTTTCTTTTTGTTTGTTTCGCTCTGCTTCCTTTTGTTTGTCAGCCTCTGCTGCTTTCGCTGCAATTGCTGCCAACTCCCTCTCTCTTTGTTTCTGTTGCTCTTCTGTCAGCTCTGCTCTCGTTAGTTTTTTCTTTCTTTTTTTTTTTTCTTCTGGCTTGCTTTCCTTCTTTTCATTCTTTTTTCCTTTCTTTTTCTTCTTGTCCTTGTTCTTCTCTCTCTTTGCCTCATCGCTTTTGTCTTTCTCTGCTTCACCTTTCTTTCCGTCTTTTTCCTTTCCATCTTCTTTCTCTCCATCTTCCTTCTCTCCATCTTTCTTTCCATCATCTCTCCTTTCATCTTCCTTCTTTTTTTTTATTGGGTGGTTCCTTGGGCTCATCGTCTTTGTCTTTCCCTGCTTCACCTTCTTTCTTTCTTTCATCTTTCTCTCTCTCTCTCCATCCTATTGTCAGGTGGAACTTAACGGCACAGCTCAAGTTTCCGAAGCAGGCTGAGGTATGGGCAGAAGGTCGGGGGGGGGGGGGGGGGGGGAAGAGAAAGAGACCGCCAGTGAAGAGAATAGTGCTTGAAGAACCATCCAAGAAAAAAAAGAAGGAAAACCTCATACCCCTCATTTTCTCTATGTCCCTCATACCCCTCATTTTCTCTCTATGTCCCTCATACCCCTCATTTTCTCTGTGTCCCTCATACCCCTCATTTTCTCTCTATGTCCCTCATACCCCTCGTTTTCTCTCTATGTCCCTCATACCCCTCATTTTCTCTATGTCCCTCATACCCCTCATTTTCTCTCTAATATTAATGTTCCTCATACCCCTCATTTTCTCTCTATGTTCCTCATAGTTACCCCTCAATTTTTCTCTATGTCCCTCATACCCCTCAATTTCTTTCTAATAATTGTCCCTCATACCCCTTATTTTCTCTATGTCCCTCGTACCACTCATTTTCTCTCTGTGTTCCTTATACCCCTCATTTTCTCTCTGTTACTCACTGTTTTAATAAAATATTAATACTTGCAACTTGTAGAGCTTTAAACAAAATTCAATCTCGATATCAAATTAATAATTGCAATTGATCCGGCAGTGAGACCATGTTGTGTATCTTAATACCCCATCTGATACCACACGCTAATAAATTTTCTTCAAGTTCCTGAGGGTTTCATACCCCATCTGATACCCCGCGCTAATAAATTTTCTCCAAGTCCCTCATACCCCATCTGGGGGGTTCATACCCCGTCTCATACCCGATGCTATCTAATAAATTTTCTCCATTAATAATTGCAATTGATCCGGCAGTGGGACCATGTTGCGTATCTTAATACCCCATCTGATACCACACGCTAATACATTTTCTTCAAGTTCCTGAGGGTTTCATACCCCATCTGATACCCCGAGCTAATAAATTTTCTTCAAGTTCCTCATACCCCATCTGGGGGTTTCATACCCCATCTCATACCCCATGCTATCTAATAAATTTTCTCCAAGTCCCTGAGGGGTATCATACCCCCCCATACCCCATGCTATCTAAAAAATTTTCTCTAAGTCCCTGACTGAGGTTCCTAAGGGGTAATAGGTCGAGGGGTATCATACCCCCATACCCCCCCTAGGGTATCATACTCCCCCCCTAGGGGTATGGGTTTATGATACCCCCGGATATCATACCCCTTCATACGGGTATCATACCCGGGTATCGTTTGGCTGTGTAGGGCTTGTGCACCGCATAGGTCAGGGTGTTCTTGGCTGGGAGTCGATGTGGTACAGGGCGGCAAAGGTTGGGTTGTGGGGCCAGCTGCGGGTGGGCTCGTAGGGTTGGTCTTGAGGGGGGGCTTGGGCAGGCGGTTGTAAGTCACCATGAGTGCGCGGGAGCCCAGGAGGTTCCAGCCCTGTTTAACTGGAAGGATGGTGGCAGTGGCGTCATCTAGTTTGAGCCATGATCCGTCTGGTTGTGGGGCGAGGAAGATCAGGTGGTCGGTGTTCTTGGCGTCGGCGCTGCAGATTGCTCCAGCTAGTTGGTATGGGTGTGATTCCGTTCCTCCCACGGCTTCTGGCTTGATCCATAGGGTGGGTGGGAAGGTGAGTTGTTTCTGCTGGGGGTGCTCTGTCCCGTCGGGTCGCGTCATTGTAGCTGGGGGCGGGCAAAGATGGCGGTCGATAGAGAACCATACAGTGTTGGGGCGGTTGAGGAGGGTTTGTTGACCTTCTTTGCGGTGGTTGCATTGGGAACGTTTGGGAGTGGACGGTTGGATTCTCCAAAGCTGTAGGAGTGAAGTAAGGTGTCCTCGATTTGGAAGGTGTGGTGGCAAGGGGTGTGGGACTGTGAGGTCGAGAATGGGGGACTGGGTCAGGTGTGGCACATCCATTTGGCGATGGCGTCGTTACCATTTTCGCCCTTAATGTTTGGTAGTAGTTTGAATATGCCTTGGATAGAGAGGCGTGGTGGTGCGGCAGTTCGGGGACGTAGACGGTTTTGGATGAGTTGCAGGGTAGTCGCTTGCTGGAACCATGATACCACAATGGGGTTGGATGTGCCGGTTGCAGTAAGGTCAGCCAAGAGAGATCCGAGGGTCTGTAGCATGCCTGCTTTGTCTGTAGTATTAGCTGGGGTGGATTGTCTCCGGGACCAGGCCAAGATGCATTCTGGGAATGCATGAGTCGAAGCAAGGGCTTGAATGGTCGTGATGGTGTGGCACATGTTGCCCGGGTTGTGGATGCCCCGTCGGTTGTTCGGTATGCATTTATTGGCGGAGGTATTTTGCTGGATCGAGTCCGCTGGGTCGGAGGCTTTCTTCCCTCCCGCGGGGTGGTTGATAGTGGGAATATTTGATCTGGGCTGAGTGGGGGCTCTAGGGAGGCTCAGTAGCCGCCTCCGCTTGTTGGGGGGGGGGGGGGGGCTGGTGCGAGGTTCGAATTGGAGGGGGGTCACGGGTACGACGGTTCCCCGCCACTTGTCGGGGAGATCCTCTGGGAAGGTCGTATTTCTTGACTACGAGACCTCGGGTCTGGCTTGTCAGGACGATACGGGAGCGGGGGCCACTGGGGTGGTCTTCGGGGACGTGGGTCCGTTCTTGTTCGTTCGGCAGGGCGTTGGGCCCTGGTACCGGGCGATCGTGGGGTATTTTATCCTTGCACCGTCCTTCCAAACGGTTGACCATTCCTACTAAATTTTGGTATAAAGGGGCAAGTAGATCAGGGCTTCGCCGGGGGCCTCGGTCCGCTTGCTTGTGTGAGGTGGGTTTAGAGGCAAATTCTGAGTCGGAGGCTGATTCGTCTGTGGTGGACGTGCCTGGGGCGTAGGTGAAACTGCCAGAAACAAGTTTTGGAGCAAATGTCACCTTCGCCGAGGGTTATAGGGGGGCATCGTTGGTCGACAGTGGGGCTGCGCGAGGCGGTGTGCCGGCGTTGCCACTCAAGTCTGGGGAGTTCGGGGTTTGTGGGGAACGGCATACCCTACGCGTGGGTGGTGTCCTCGGGGGAGACCGCTCATCCTGTGCGGGATTGGATGCCACCCGGTTGGGGGTTTTATTGGGTTGGTGGTGTCCGCCACTGGCCTGGGGCGGGGGTAGCACCAGGATGGGAATGCTTGGTGGTCTGATGATGGGTGTGGGGGCGGTGCTGGGTGCTGGAGCGGGGCGTTGGCTGCGAGCATAAGTTCTTTGGCAAGCATGACACAGGAAGCTAGGATTTGAGGTGGTGTGAAGTCCAAGAGCAAGGAGGATAGACTGGAGGCGATCTGGGGCGGGAAGGCCTGGCCGCCGGGGAGAGTAGATGTATCCGGGGGTAGCCAGGGTGGGAGGGTCAGCGAGTGTGTGGCAAGTGGGGTCGGGTGTGGGGGGCCAGACTGTGCGGGGCCGATGTGATCGGTATGTGGTGTGGTTGGGGTTGGGGGAGGTAGGATCCAGCGCGGGGTAGATAATTGGGGCGTCAGTGGGGGTAGTAGTGGCCTGGGTGACGGTGTCGCCTGGGTTGGCTGGGGTGTCTGTGGTGGAAGAGGGGGAGCAGGTGGGGGCGCTGGGGAGGGCACGTCATGCATCGGGGAGACATGAGGTTTGCTGTCTTGGGATAGGGTGGCATGGAACTGTGCCGGCGACTGTATGAATTTGAGTACACACTGTTGACGATCTCCAGGAAAGGCATCCGACCATTGTGGGAGGGCTATCTCGGTGTATCCGGGTTATCGGGGTCGTGAGATGATCCAGAGGGGAGAATCGCCTAGTGCGGTGGCCCAGTCTTTGAAGATAAGGTCCAGCGCTGCGTAGGTCCTATCGTCTACGGGGGCTTCTGATCTTATGACCAGGAATAGGGGTTGGTCTTGGGAGGTTGGGGTAGCAGGGGGAGGAACCTTGCCGCGGGGAATGCCTGACTGTATTCTGGGTAGGGTCTTTGACAGGACGAGTAGGACCCAGCGTGCGCCCGGGCCGGCGGTGTCCCATGGGGTGAAGATGCACAGGTGGGTTATCACGTGTTGGTATGTGGAGGCGCTGGAGTGGGGAACCACAGGCTGTCGTTACTGGATACACCCTGTAGGAAATTTTCTGGGGATTGAAGGAAGTCGATGGTCCATCCCACGATATGGACCCCGCAGTCACATTGTCCGATTTGTAGTGGTACTGCGACCCCCTCGTGCATCGCCTTGTTGGTAGTCTGGAGGAATCCAACCTTCCTGAAAAAGGCGATGATGGTCTGCATGGCAGCAGGGAGGTCGAATTTTGCTTTCTTGGTACAGTCAGGTGCGGAGTCCAGAAACTTGTACGTCGGCGACTCGTTTTTCTTTGCTTCCCGCGTGAGAATGACCATCACCCAGTGGGCCTTTAGGATGTTGATGGGGATTAGGATATGGTCAAAGTCGAATACGGTGCAGTGTGGTTTGATCCACTTGTGGATCCATTCTTCAGGGTCTTTCTTTACTATTTTCTTATACGCAAATGTGGAAAGTATGAGACATCGTTTCGGTGCAGCTTCGATGGCTAGTCGACCAAAGATCCAGATGAGGTTTGTATCGTTCAGCCAGCCGTCCGAGTCGCCCAGTGCTTGTAATTCTTCTTGGTCATCAGAGTGATTATAGCTGGTTGAAATTGTTTCATGATGAGCTCGTCCTTGGTGATGTAGTACGTAGGGAGACTCTTGGTAGCCGCTCGATCAGAGACTGTTCGAAGCCATGCTGATAGAGGTCGTTGTGGAGAGCTGGTGGTGGCGCTCGGTTCACCGTCTCCCTTGGCCGACCTAGTCCCTCCTTCTCCACTATACCTTAGTCCTCTCATACCTGAGGAAGGACCAGCCCCGCTCGTAACCGAGGACGGGAGTTCGGTGGAAGAGATCGAGGATAAGCCGGCCTTGGAGGACTTGGTGATACCTGAGCCATCATCATATGCAGTCGAGGGCCCTTGGGCTTGCCGGGGCGATGGATGCTGTGCGGCTTGGTTGGTAGAAGTTCATGCCTTGGGTGCGGTCGGACGTGCCAGACCACTCTGGGTTGAGGCCGGGGCAGGCGGGGTAGGCAGGGTCGACGGAGTGGTACTCTCAGCGGCGCCAGGGACGCGGGGTTCCCTGACCAACCCATTCCCTCCTTCTCCACTATAGCCGCATCCACTCATAGCTGAGGATGGACGGGCCCTGCTCGTATCCGAGAACAGGGGTTCGGTAGGAGAGATGGAGGAAGGTTTGGTCTGGGAGGGTATCGCGTCGTCGGGGTCGCCTTGCCTTGCTGACGGCGTGGCCGGTGTGCGCGGGGTTCTTGATGGTGGCTCTTCGCCTTGGGGGGGACGTCCGTGTTCGGAGAGTGGAAGGGGGGGTGCCGCGTGGTTTGCAGGTGATGGAGGAGACCGGGGGTTACTATCCAAAGGTTGCTCCGCCCCGGTGGGGGGCCACGGGGCTCGGGGCGGGGCAGACATGAGCGTATCGATGGGGCGTTTGCCTGGTTTTAACTCCCATTCACAGCCAAACGATACCCCTCCCATACCCGGGTATGATACCCGGTATGATACCCCTGGGGTATCATAAGCCGATACCCCTAGTCCATATATCCCTGTCCCATACCCCGGGGTATGATACTCCTGTCCCATACCCCTGTTCCATACATCGGGGGAGGGGGGGGGGGGGGGTATGGGGGGGCGGGGGAGGGTATCATAACCCAGGGATACGGGGGAAGGCTATCATAACCCAGGGATATGGGAGGTGGGGGTATGGGCGTATCATACCCCAGGGGTATCATGCCGAGTATCATACCCGGGTACGGGAGGGGTATCGTTTGGCTGTGATTCTCGTTTGTAAGTAGTGCTGCGTGCGGGGGGCTGATGGCGTAGCTGTCCGCGGCCAGTCGGGTCATGAAGGTGATCGCGCAACGTACAGGGGCCTGTGGCTCGTTTGGGTTTGTAGTGGAGTAGTTCAGGGTCCTCCTGACTGCGTGTGTAGAAGGTGGGGTCTCAGCTGCGGTTGCTGGGGCTCCCGTGGATATGCGTGTGTATCTTGTGATCGAGTGTAGGACTTGGTGACCATTGTTTCGGTTAGCGCCAGGTGGTTCTGGTGGAGGAGGGCCTCGTAAACCAATCCGCATGCATGGGTCGTAGGAACCCTCGGCCGGGACGCATCTGTATTCGTAGGGGCTCGGAGATAACATGGCTCCTGTGAGCTTGTGTTCCGCGAGGTGGATGATGTTGGTCGTACCATAGATATCTTGAGGGTCGAGGACCAAGATCGAGATAACGTTACTAGAACGGAGCTTGCGTGTGTGGTAGTGGCCGTAGAAGCCTGGGTCGGGGTTTTGTAGGTAGTCTCGGAAGAAGAGGCGGAGATTGGAGTTTTTCTCAGCGGGGTTGCAAGCATTCGGTCCCCAGGTTCCCACTGTGCGTCCCCCACGAAAGAGTCGGTCCTTGATGCTGTCTGGTTGAGGATCAGGACAGGGGGGGGGGGGGGCAAATAGTGGTGATGGTGGAGTAATGTCGCTGATGCTCAGGTCTTCGTAGATTGGGACATCTGGATTGTACATGAGGACGCAGAGCTCGGTTTGGGGTAGTCTGGGGAACCATGTAGATCGCTTGACTTCTGTGTAGGCGCAGGCGCCATGTAACCCTCGCGTTTGGAGGAGCGCATCGATGGATATGCCTTCTGGGAAGTCTTGTAGGTGTGTGGAGACGTCTGGTCCTCCCTTGAGTAGTGCTATGGTCCGAGGGTGAGTAGGGCCTGTGTCAGGGATCGGGGCAAAGCTGGATGTCTGGGCTACTGGCAGTATCCTTGTGTCCTCGTGCGTGCCCGTTCGGAGAAAGGCTAGGATGCGGTCCGGTAGTTCTTCGTTGCTGGACAGAAGATAAGCGAAGATATCCCGTGCGGTGCAAGTGGGGGCTAGGTGGGGTCGGCTGTGCGTGCGGTTTGTGTGCAATTGTTGCCAGAAACGGAGGGATTTTTCCAGGCACGTGTCGCGGGCAATAGGGCCTCGGGGGGGTGCAGCGACGTCTGCCCACGTCACAAATTCTCGAAAGGAGAGACTGATCGGATGGGAAGATTCTTCGCGCGAGTTTGAGGTGATCGGAGTGAAATCGACTCGGTGTAGTTGAAAGCGATTGAAGGTGTGGAGAGTGCCGTGGTTGAGGTTAATTCTGCGGTAGCGCGATTGGGGTGCAAGTTTGTCGAACTGGTCGCCGTACGGGATTACCGTGATGGTGGCCGTCGATGCTCCCAGGGTTAAATTGACGATATCATCATGTTTCATGAAACGTTCGTCATCACGGTGGAAGGGTATGCAGGGTGTTGGCACGTTGCCGCGAAGATCGTAGATACTGAGGACCGCGCCGTTGGTGGGGAGGCCTGTAATTGCACGTATTCGCCTCCATACGGGACGGGGTAGAGATGCCAGGGTGATCGGGTTTAGTTCGGCTCCAGGAAACTGGTAACCCATGATCAGTTCAGTCTGGGGCTTGCGCAATGATATGGATCCTGTTGGTCATGCCGACGCTATGGGTCAATACATATTTGGCCTTCATTTCTTGTAGGATTGCGTCGTAGGTTGTTTGCCATAAGGCTTGGGAGGCTATATTCGCGAGGGTTGCGATATGTCCTGCTGGGCCTTGGTTGCCAATGTTGTCGCGGGTTAGAGTTGAGTCTAGGGGGTCTAGGAAGCTGATGGGTGGGCGTGGGTCCATTTAAGGTAATCGCTAGGAGCCTCCGGTAGGTGTCTGGAGACAGGGGCAAGTGGCAAGATGTCCACCGGGGGTCTGACCAGGTCGGGGTTGGGGTTGTATCCGCGTCTGGGGTTCCAGGTGTCGACCCGGTAATACAAAATGGCGGTGACTTCTTTGGCTAGTATCGAGGTAATCTTTTTGGTGGTCCGTCTGGGCTGTACCAGCGTGGGTCGGGGAGTATGTTCCGAGGTCGCGGACGGTTGGGTGATCCTTGTGAAGTTCGCCTTCAAGCCTTGTTGGGACCAGCTGGTTAGGAGGTAGCATGTATTGTCGTCATATATTATCCAGCCGATTCTGGGGTGCCAACGGATGGTTCGGTAGTGGCCGCTCTCGACCGTGGTACCCCAGTGGAGGATCATGGCTTGTGGCTCGTACAAGGCGGGTCGACGAGAGGTGTACACGGGCGAGAAGTGAGCAGATAGGTCCAGGTGTTCCATATCGACGAGCAGGTAGTTGTCGTTGACTGCTTGACCTATGGTCGTCGTCGTCCGTCGTTGTCCATCGTAGGTCACGCGGTCAACTTCTACACTAAGGACATCCGGGGGGAGGGCATTCCAGGTGTTCTCTTGTTGTTTGGGTCAGGGCGGATCGTTTGTCATCTGGGCAGTCACATCGTATTCTATCGTCCGCCGGCGGGGTGTTGATGTGGAGCATCTGGCGGATGCCGGTTTCGATGCGCACTGGAGCGGCCTCAGCACGTCGGTTCCCGTCGTGCGCGGCCGGGAGTTTGCACCGTAGGGTGGGGAATCCCGGGGGCGACATGGTTATAGAGTGGTAGTAGCACCGGTGGCAGTTAGTTTCCGTACGAGTCCTGAAGAAGAGAGAGGCGTGCTGTGGGTCTGGAGCGATGTCGGAGGGTGTAGACACGATGGTGGGTTGGTCGGCAAAGCGGGAAGGGGGGCTTGTAGAGTTGAGAACAATTGATCCAAGGCGTAGGTGAGGAATTCTTGTACGCATCCGGGTTTGCTGTCGACGAGTTTACGGTCACCGGAGGCGATTTGGATGCCCTGGTCACAAAAAATCCTATTATTATCAGTTCCCTCCTCGATCGTTTGACCTTGTGTACTCCAACCACGCTTTGAACAATAAGATTGAACCTCGGGACGTGTCGACAGTTTTGGAGTACGTGCCATCGCTGCTGAAGCCCGCGTCAAGCGTTGCGATCTTACACGTAGGCGAGGAGTTGGGCGCCCCATCAAATGTAACAACATGCTTACCTTGCTTACTTGCTTACTTACTTACTTGCTTACTTACTTACTTACTTACTTACTCACTTGCTTACTCACTTACTTACTTACTCACTCACTGACTTGCTTACTTGCTTACTTACTTACTTACTTACTTACTGACTTACTTGCTTACTTACTAACTTAGCATAGCAACAAAAGCAGCAACAACAACAACGAACATGGACAGCACAAAAACAGAAAGAGAGAAAGACAAGGGGGGTGGGGGGGGGGGGCGGGATTGCCGAAGAGGGGTGTCAGAGAATAGATGGATAGAGAGAGAGAGAGAGAGAGAGAGAGAGAGAGAGAAAAGGTGCTTCGTTCAATATGCCTCTAATTGTTTGTTCACTTACTACAAATAATTTATTTTTGTGACAGGGGGCGCGGATATGTGGCAACACGCCAAAAGTAATTTTCTACGCTACCTTCACAACTACGCAAGGCCCCATCCATGTCGCTCTCCTCTATGCCTGGACAACGTGGCATAACTGGTGTGCGTTGATGATGGTCTTGGCGCGAGGGACTTTGCCTTCCATTTTCTCAGACCTCACACAATTATCAGATATGTCTGAATCAATCAAGCATTCACAGGCATATCGGCTGAGGCCAGTGCTGTCCACACTAGATTCCTGGGTCACCAATCAAACGAAGAACTCAATGATATCACTACCAGGTATTTGAGTTTTCTTACA
>WBZZ01000572.1:110000-112500 GCA_019918135.1 Paulinella micropora
CTACTTAATTAGTTAGCTAGTAAGTTAGTTAGTTACTTAGTTACTTAGTTGCTTAGTTAGTTGAGCTGCTGTAGCTGTGCCAGTCTTAGTTAGTGAGATAGTTAGTGAGATAGTTAGTTAGTTAGTTAGTTAGTTAGTTAGTTGACAGCTGCTGTAGCTGTGCCAGCCTTAGTTAGTTAGTTAGTTAGTTAGTTAGTTAAATAGTTAGTTGGCTATACTTAGTTAGTTAGTTAGTAAGTTAGTTAGTTAGTTAGTTAGTTAGTGGGTTAGTTAGTTAGTTAGTTAGTTAGTTAGTTAGTTAGTTAGTTAGTTAGTCAGTTAGTTAGTTAGTTAGTTAGTTAGTTAGTTAGTTAGTTGGCTATACTTAGTTAGTTAGTTAGTAAGTTAGTTAGTTAGTTAGTTAGTTAGTTAGTTAGTTAGTTAGTTGGTTAGTTAGTTAGCTAGTTAGTTAGTTAGTTAGTTAGTTAGTTAGTTAGTTAGTTAAGTAGTTAGTCAGTCAGTTAGTTAGTTAGTTAGTTAGTTAGTTAGTTAGTTGACAGCTGCTGTAGCTGTGCCAGCCTTAGTTAGTTATTTAGTCAATTAATTAATTAGTTAGTTAGTTAGTTAGTTAGTTAGTTAGTTAAATAGTTAAATAGTTAGTTGGCTGTACTTAGTCGGTTAGTTAGTTAGTTAGTTAGTTAGTTAGTTAGTTGGCTAGTTAGTTAGTTAACTAGCTAGTTAGTTGGCTAGTTAGTTAGTTAGTTAGTTAGTTAGTTAGTTAAGTAGTTAAGTAGTTAGTTAGTTAGTTAGTTAGTTAACTAGCTAGTAGTTGGCTAGTTAGTGTAGTTAGTTAGTTAGTTAGTTAGTTAGGTAGTCAGTTAGTGAGTTAGTTAGTTGGCTAGTTAGTTAGTTAGTTGGTTAGTTAGTTAGTTAGTTAGTTAGTTAGTTAGTTAGTTAGTGAGTTAGTTAACTAGCTAGTTAGTTGGCTACTTAGTTTAGTTAGTTAGTTAGTTAGGTAGTTAGTTAGGTAGTTAGTTAGTGAGTTAGTTAGTTGGCTAGTTAAATAGTTAGTTAGTTAGTTAGTCAGTTAGTTAGTTAGTTGGTTAGTGGGTTAGTGAATTAGTTAGTTAGTGAGTTAGTTAGTTACTTAGGTAGTTAGGTAGTTAGTTAGTTAGTTAGTTAGTTAGTGAGTGAGTGAGTGAGTTAGTTAGTTAGTTAGTTAGTTACTTGGTTAGATAGTTAGTTAGTTAGTTAGTTAGTTAGTTAGTGAGTTAGTTAGTTAGTGTTAGTTAGTTAGTTAGCTAGTTAGTTAGCTAGTTAGTTAGTTAATTAGTTAGTTAGTTAGTTAGTTAGTTAGTTAGTTCGTGAGTTAGTGAGTTAGTGAGTTACTTAGTGAGTGAGTGAGTGAGTGAGTTAGTTAGCTAGTTAGTTAGTTAGTTAGTTAGTTAGTTAGTGAGTTAGTTAGTTAGTTAGTTAGTTAGTTAGTTAGTTAGTTATTTAGTTAGTTATTTAGTTAGTTAGTTAGTTAAGTAGTTAGTTAAGTAGTTAGTTAGTTAGTTAGTTAGTTAGTTAGTTAGTTAAATAGTTAGTTGGCTATACTTAGTTAGTTAGTTAGTTACTTAGATAGTTAGTTAGTTAGTTAGTTAGTTAGTGAGCTAGTTAGTTAGTTAGTTAGTTAGTTAGTTAGTGAGTTAGTGAGTTAGTTAGTAAGTTAGTTAGTTAGTTAGTTAGTTAGTTAGTTAGTTAGTTATTTAGTTAGTTAGTTAGTTAGTTAGTTAGTTAGTTAGTTAGTTAGTTAGTTGACAGCTGCTGTAGCTGTATACATCTTGAGAGAGAGAGAGAGAGAGAGAGAGAGAGAGAGAGAGAGAGAGAAAGAGATTGAGAGAGAGAGAGAGTATGTGTGTGTGTGTGTGTATGTGTGTGTGTGTGTGTGTATGTGCATACGAAGTTGGTGGTACAGATGTGCGATAGAAGACACACACACACACACACACGCAGATACACACACACGCACTCTCTCTCTCTCTCTCTCTCTCTCTCTCTCTCACACACACACACACACACAGACTCATTCTCTCTCTCTCTCTGTCTCATTCTCTCTCTCTCTCATTCTCTCTCTCTCTCTCTCTCTCTCTCTCTCTCTCTCTCTCTCTCTCTCTCCTTCTCTCTCTCTCTCTCTCTCTCTCTCTCTTTTACAAAGTTGGTCGCCCAGATGTGAGACAGATCGCTCCCGTTCAGAGCTACCACTCCTACATACAAATAAATAGATACATAGATAGATAGATAGATAGATAGATAGATAGATAGATAGATAGATAGATAGATAGATAGATAGATAGATAGCTACATACATACATACATAACATACATACATACACACAGATGTGAGACAGATCGCTCCCGTTCAGAGCTACCACTCCTACATACAAATAGATAGATAGATAGATAGATAGATAGATAGATAGATAGATAGATAGATAGATAGATAGATAGATAGATAGATAACATACATACATACACA
>WBZZ01000572.1:165000-167500 GCA_019918135.1 Paulinella micropora
GATAGATAGATAGATAGATAGATAGATAGATATTATTAAATGTATTGTAAAGTGCATGATACATGTATGTAATATATTATTTGTTTATGTTTGCACACAAATCAGCTGGTATAGAGATGAGGAGGAGAAGGAGGAGGGGTGTGTGTGGGGGGGGGGGGGGGGGGGAAGAGAGAGAGGGGGGGGGGGGGGGGGGGGGGAGAGACACAAAGAGAGAGAGAGATATGATAGAAAGAGATAGGTGGAAGCGTTGCATTGTCAGTGGGGTGGCACTTCCTTACCAATACGTATACGTACTTACATAACACTACACACACTGTTTCTTTTCTATCATACATGTATCTATCTATCTATCTATCTATCTATCTAGTCACATGCCGAAATAGCGACGGGAAGCACAATCCTGTTCCCTCAGGGTGCCCTTTCTCGCTTGTTGAGCCCGGAATAAAACCCACAGTGCTCTGACGGTTTATACTAGACTGTCGAACAGTCTCGAAACTCCATCTGCTTACTGGGTCCTCTGTAATGGAGGTGGGAGCTCGTTCTGCAAGGGGCGCGTATGGAACGAGCCCTGGCCCCGCCTGGTACTAGGGAGGTTTGGTATCGCCTGTATCAGTCCCTTCCGTGCAAACATCACGGCTTAGCTGGGCATTGGGTTAATACTTTACCCACAGACTTCCTTGGTTGACGAAATCAGAAGCTCCTTTTTTCTGACATTAGTCGATATCTCATCTATCTATCTATCTATCTACATACCTACCTATCTACCTACCTATCTACCTACCTACCTACCTACCTACCTACCTACCTACGTATACCTATCTATCTACCTACCTACCTACCTATACATATTTTTATCTACTTACCTACCTACCTAGCTACCCTAACCTCCTAAGTATACCTACCTACCTACCTACCTACCTATCTATCTATATGTACGTACTTACATAACACTACATGTTTGTTTTCTATCATACGTGTACGTACTTACATAACACTACGCTATTTCTTTTCTATCATACATGTACGTACTTACATAACACTACACACACTGTTTCTTTTCTATAATACATGTACGTACTTACATAACACTACATGTTTCTTTTCTATCATACATGTACGTACTTACATAACACTACACACACTGTTTCTTTTCTATCATACATGTACGTACTTACATACTGTTTCTTTTCTATAATACATGTACGTACAACACTACATGTTTCTTTTCTATCATACATGTACGTACTTACATAACACTACATGGTTCTTTTCTATAATACATGTACGTACTTACAACACTACACACACTGTTTCTTTTCTTTAATACATGTACATACTTACATAACACTACACACACTGTTTCTTTTCCATAATACATGTACGTACTGACATAACACTACACACACTGTTCTTTTCTATAATACATGTACGTACTTACATAACACTACACACTGTTTCTTTTCTATCATACATGTACGTACTTACATAACACTACACACACTGTTTCTTTTCTTGAATACATGTACGTACTTAGATAACACTACATGTTTCTTTTCCATAATACATGTACGTACTTACACAACACTACACACACTGTTTCTTTTCTATAATACATGTACGTAATTACATAACACTACATGTTTCTTTTCTATCATACATGTACGTACTTACATAACACTACACACACTGTTTCTTTTCTACAATACATGTACGTACTTACATAAGACTACACACACTGTTTCTTATCTATAATACATGTACGCAATTACATGACACTACATGTTTCTTGTCTATAATACATGTACGTACTTACATAACACTACACACACAGTTTCTTTTCTACAATGCATGTACGTAATTACATAACACGGTATGTTTGTTTTCTCACGCATGAACATGCATAGTTGCACATGTATGTAATGTAATAATTCTCCTTCTTCTCCTTCTTCTTCTCCTTCTCCTTCTTCTTCTTCTTCTCCTCCTCCTCCTCCTCCCCGTCTTCCTCCTCCTCTTCCTCCTCCTCCTCTTGTTCTCCCCTCCTCCTCCTTCTCCTCCTCCTCCTCCACCACCTCCTCTTGTATGTAGGTACATTCGACTCTAAGCAGGTCGAGAAGGAACTTACAAGACAAGACCTCAGTCTTCTTCTCCCTTCCTCTTTTCCTTCCTCCTCCTCCTCCTCCTCTTCCTCCTCCTCCTCTTCTTCTCCCTTCCTCCTCCTCCTCCTCCTCCTCCTCTTCCACCTCCTCTTGTATGTAGGTACATTCGACTCTAAGCAAGTCGACAAGGAACTCACAAGACAAAACCTCAGGTTTCGCAGATAGATAGATAGATAGATAGATAGATAGATAGATAGATAGATAGATAGATAGATAGATAGATAGGTAGATAGATAGATAGATAGACATATAGATAGATAGGTAGGTAGGTAGGCATTGTCTATCTATCTATATATCTACCTACCTATCTACCTACCTATCTATCTACCTACCTACCTAGAACT
>WBZZ01000572.1:172500-185000 GCA_019918135.1 Paulinella micropora
GAGGGTGTGGCTCTATGTAAACACCGTTCATCCGGCGTTTGCAGTGACTCGGATACCTATCTCCGTGTGTAGGTGACTGGCCGGCTTTGGGAGTGCCCGGAGTGATTCAGAATCCTCTCGGACCCGGGAGGAAAGAGGACAGCACACTATCGGGTCTGCTACCAACTACTACTACTACTAGCAACTTGTGACAAGCTCAAGCCTGGAAACTTTCCTGACTTACATATGCAGCGTGACAGTGGCACGGACTCAGCCTACGGTGGCACGGGGGCCGCCGGCCCGGGTATTGTACATACAATACAACTGGCTGATTCGGTTGCAGCCTGAGGCGCGGCCCGGCATCGAGCGGGCTCGGACTGCCTTGATGAAAGACGGTTCCGAACCGCCGGCGGGTCACACTGAGTGACGGTGTCAAACTCATCCTGCCATTTAAGAACTGAACAAACCGTGGCACTTCACGTTGGTAGGATAACTACGTTTTTACTTTTAGTAATTGCTTTGTGACTGGTAAGTAATTTATTCGTATAGTCGAATCACCATATAGTTCTAGTCAATAGTGGTAACGGACGTAACGGACTATATTGGCATTTCAGGATTGGACAACAACCATTGTGTAATAATTATAGTCGTGTGGATTTTATTTCAGTTTCGTTATTACCTTTTGAGTTTGTCAGTTCTGCTATCTACGTGCGGATTAAAAGTGTCGATTGGTATCGTGGCTTCTAACGGAGTCTCTCAGCAAACCGGCGTCTAAGGTATTAGGTCCGTGAGTGACCAGGTATTTACTTAATCAACGGTTATGAGCCGCTGGGATAGCAAATTTCGGCACAATGCACTTAGCATGAGACAATTGCTGTCTCACACTCAGGTATTTAATGGAAACAAGAAAGATTTGCAGAGTTGCTACTATCAAATAGAGGAATACGCATATGGTATTAGCACAACTCTCGGAGACATGTTTCACGATGCCTTCAAAGTCCATAAGGCAGCGAAGACCAAATATGGTTACGACAGAGACAGGATGAGAAAGGCAGAGGAAGTGGATGAGCCGAGAGAACCAGACGAGGTAGACACACCGGAGGGATCAGATGAAGAAGATGAAACACGACAAACGAGACAGAGAGGTAGCCAAGCAGCACAAGACGGAAAGGCAGCGGTAGAGAAACCAGACAACTGGAAAGATCTATCGAAAGAAGAAAAGAAGGCTTGGGAAGACAGAGCGAAGAGAAGAAAGAAATGGGCAATGACGAGAAGCAACAAAGACGTTTACATACTGCGAAAGAAAAAGTATGAAGACGAGCAACGATATCTGCACCGTTGCAGAATGTTTCAACTTCTCGTTACAACCGCATTCTCGGAAACCAAAGTGGTTCAATTCCTTCGCAGCAAAAAAGGCACATTGCCCGTTTGAAAAAGTCTGCACCGTAAAAGAAAAATACGGTAATATAAGCGGTGCGGCGAGATATGTCGAGGAGAAAGCCTTTAAAGATAAGAGACCAAGACCGACAGAAGATATGGAAGAATATCTTACCCAACATCAACTCCAGAAGCAATAGCTTGAAGCCTTGCGAGGAGCAAATTTTGGGGAAGATGAGGCAGTGAACGGACTGTTAGAGAAGCTAGCTGAACACGAAGCTTACGGAACAACACTCTTCAATGACTACTACAGACTAGCGGCGGCGAACAGACCAACACACGATGAAATACTAGAGTCGGCAAAGGAAATTTACGTGCTGTGGGATGCGAAGCAACAGAGATTGAGGAAGGAGCGTAAGAAGGAGAGGGAGAGAAAGAGAGAGGGTAAGGGAGCGAATCTACTGTTTGGAGAGGGAGAGGGAGGAGAGAAAGGAGAAAAGAGACTAAGAACGGGAAGGACAAGGGCAACAAGAATGGAGTGATAGTTCAGAGCAGGAGTGGTGGCTGACAGCGACATGCTATAACTGCTATCAGACTGGACACACTAAGCGTTTTTGCCCCAAACAAAAGTCAGGCTCTAAACGAACTAGTCCAAAGTCAGCTCACTCTGACTCCACAAAGGGGAAGCAAAGAGACAAGAGTGGCTAATTTAGAAAGAAAGGAGCCAAAGGAGTCACTCTTATGAGGGGAGAGGTAGGAGAGGAGGGTGAGGAGGAAGAAGGAGATAAGTCTGAGGGGGCAGACAGCTCAGAAGAAGAAGAGTATGGGCTAGTCATAATGGAGGGTAGCGAAGAAGCAATGGAGGGAAACATAAAAAGTGGGGAAAGCATTATTGCTCGTGAAGCAGAGCAAGAGGGCGAGGAGGATAGTGAGCCTCCAAAGGAGCAAAGTGAGAACAAACCCTTAGATCAAACCGCAAGAGCCCGTGGGGGGGGGGGGGGGGGGGAACTGTCGAGTGCTCCATTGGCTCGAAACACACTCCGAGACAGACCCCACAACCCTCCACACCGCACTCTCACTAGTGCTCAACACCCCGACACCTCTACAACAACCACTCCTGCCCTCACGACCTCACAAGACACACATCGTGTGCAACCCTCACCATTGCAACCAAACCCTCGCAAGTGAAAGAGAAAGAGAAACGGAAAGCAAGTGAGAAACCGACACCCACACCCTCTCAGAACTCTAGACAGACTACGTCCACTCCTAAGAGCCACACCACAGGCCCACTAACCACTCGCTGTACTGGGCTGAACTGGAGGGGAGAGCAGTGTGGAGTTAAGTTTGGACAGGGGGGGAGTTGGGGCAAGGCAGGTGAGGCAGCAAAGAGGCTAGTGTACTATGCAGACTTATGTGGTTATCATGCCCGTCAGAACCCACTATTCCCTGACATTGACCTAGCACAAGACCCTTCACGTCGCCCACGTCCTTCCCGTGATTATCCTTGAGAGAGTGAGATGATGAGCATACTGAGAGAGAGGGAGGGAAAGGGGGCGAGTGCACAGCAAATCTCGCAAAAAGATACGGCAAAACCCGTGAAGAAAAACTCGCTAAGTCCCGCAAATATCGGAAAAAAAGACAAGAAAGGTGTTGAAAAACCCGGTAAGAAAGGAGTTAGTACAGATTCACGGAATGATGCTATAATGCCAGGAAAGGAGGCACTGACCGGCGGGACCAGAGCTGAAAGAGAGACTGCTTGCATTGAGCCTGTGGAGCGTGTAGGAGGGACGAGAGAGGGAAAGTCTTGGCCCCCATCGCTACTACCACAAGGTCCGTCTCCTCTGGATAAAGTAGGAGACAGTGTAGACTCAAAGACAGAGCAGACAAGCGACACACACACACACACGAAACACCTGTGGGGAAGAGCAGTAAAAGAGGCACAGAACACGGAAAGGTAATAAGCTTTGAAGACTTTAAGAGAATAAGTGAACAGCTGAACAAACTGTGTATTTTGGACGATGAAACGGGAGATGTCGTGATGATGACAAAGAAGGAAGGAGAGAGAGTAGCCGAGACAGATGGACTGTTGACAGATGTGTTTTGGGCTGTAAACGAGGTATTTCTAAAGCATGCGGCAGGCACACCACAAATCACAAGAGAGACAGTCATAGAGAAGCGAGCAGCTAAGATCACTCAAAGTGCGAAAGCTAAGGAAAGAGGTAAGTGGGAGTGTGAGTTTAGACATAGCGAAGGACATCCAAGACCTGAGAAGACGGAAATAGCTAGGTTGCTATATGCGTTAATGAAGGGAGCAGAAAGATAGTAGTGAAAGAGGGTTTGTGTTACGACCCGGACGGCAAAGAAAACGAGTTTTACACAGAACTGTTAGGAATAATAGACTATGGAATACTCGACTTAGCTAAGAACCACGACAATCAATTTGCTCTTTTCATCGTGCGATCGCTGCCCCACCTTATGAAGATTTGGCATGAGGTAGAAGCGAGAGGGGTTACACTGAACGCACTTTTGCGGAAGTTACACTCAGGAGATGCATACAAGTTCTTCAGCCCAGAACAGGCAGCAGTGAGGAAGAAGGAGTTTGACAGGAAGAGACGGGAGATAGACGGACACTCAGATATAGAGGAGGATGACGAGTTTGATCCGGAAAACCTAGAACACTTCAGAACCTCTGAGGAGATGAGGTCAGGAATTCCCATAAACTTTAAATCGTATTGCGAAGCGCGAGAAGAGCTTGATTGGATGTATGAGGAGAGATTTGAGAGAGAAAGAAAGGACAGAGCCCAAAAGAAAGAGAACGAGGAGGAAGAGGAGCAAGATCACAATCTCATGGTAGACGATAGCGAGACGGTAGGACGCAAGAAAAAGATGATAGTTCAAGACAGCGGATCGTCAAGGGATATAGCATGTACACCGCACATCTTACACAACGTCCGAGAGATTGAACCCGTTAGCTTAGTCTCCGGAAACGGAGAGAGTGTAGTGCGAAACATGGGGGAAGCGAGGTTGACAAGAATAGATGGATCGGGAAAGCCAGTTTTGGTAAAGAAAGATATGTTGCTAGACAACAGGGTGCCAGTCAACATTATGTCTACTGGAAACATGGACCACAATCACCACAGATCTATCATTCACCAGAATGGGCAACTACTAATCCTAAAACACCCTATAAGGATTAAAGAGAGTGACGTGATCGTGAGGGGGAGACTTACGCCTGGCATGCTCTATCGCTGGGACAACGAAAAAGACAAACCCGTCAACATAAACGAACGTTACAGCCCCAAAGTGAAAGAGAAGAAAAAGAAGACGGGGTAGACGGGGCGGGAATCCCCAAAGAGAGAGAGAAAGTGAGAGCAAGCGAGCGAGAGTAAGTGAGAACGAGGAAGCTAGAGGCAGCGTTTTATACGCTATGTATCCTGAGAAAGGTAAGAAGGGTAAACCGATTGACATTTATGTCATACATCAGTGTAGTGGTCATAAAGCATTATCAAAGACCTAAGCATTAGGCAAGGCAATTGATAGAAAATTGACAGGAAGCGAGGATAGTGTTAGATTTTGTGAAGCCTGTATGATAGGGAAAGCTAAAGTGTTACCCCGATTTATTATTAAGGTTAATAGAATTAGGGGAGCGAGTTACCCTTGTGAGATTTTACATGTAGATACTTCCGGACCTTGGGCGTCATGTCAATTCACGTTAAGTACTATAAATTTTGCGTCACAGACGATTACTCGGGGTACGTATACATCAAAGATTTTTATTTACGGTACAAGAACGAATTTGTAGAGTGTTTGAAGCAAGCCGTAGCATGGTTTGAGAGGCAGACAGGGAAGAAGGTCAGACAGATCACTTGCGATAATGAGTTCGATGTCCCAACTGAAATATAGAATGGTGGAAACCCCTACAGTTTATTTGGAAGACTAGTGCTCCAGGTGATAAAGATGGCAACCCCATAGCTGAGAAGATCAATGACATCACAGCCGGACCAGCCCGGGCCATGCGGTACGAGGCTAACTTACCACCCCAATTTTGGGCGGAAATGGAACACACAGCCACAACCTTGCACAACATTCTACCAGCCACGACAGGACCTAGGAAAGGAACCTCACCTTTTGAGCAATGTCTAGGCTACAAGCCAGCTATCCGACAACTTAAGCCTATATGATGTTTAGGTGTAATGTACGTAGGAAAGCAGGTAGGCAAAGGCAACTATAGGGGAAAACGCGTGATGTTACTTGGATACGATGTATTTAAGGAACTATACCGAGTTTGGGATGGTCGTAAGGTCATCACTAATGTGCGTAATGTACGCTTTGACCCCCATGTAGTTGGTAAGGATGCTCACCCACCCAGAGAAGTCAAATGGGACGACGAGGAATCTGAGGGGGAGAGTGACACCGTACAGCTAGAACAGCGCTAGCCGTTAGACGAACCCGAACTCAAAGATGAGGGGGAGTTGGACACACATGAGGAGTTACAGGAAGAAAAAGACATTCACCGTCCAGATTCCGGTCTCCCATCAGAGTCAAAGGTAGAACTAGCTGACAACAAGGATGCTGGGCTAACACCCGTCACATCGTTAGAGGCGCAACGCCCCGAAGCAGACCACCCTGGTAGGAGGTACGTAGAGGGAGACGCCCACAAAGGGCCTCACTTGGGAGCAAAGTGACAAAGTCACATCAGCTAACATAGTGAGAGGGAAACGAGAAGCTAAGGTTAGGGCACCAGTTACACAACCACCTCCAGAAAAGAAGGCAGCAGTTAAAGCAGCTACATTGACAGGAGAGAGAGAGAAAGAGTTAGTGTTCCGGGAGTAGCTTTCGGAGAAGAATGGGCAAAGGAAGAATATGGAGACAACTGGCAATCACTTAAGAGAGAAGGAAAAGTCTTAGAACCATGCGAGAAGGGAGAGAGACTTAAGGTCCGTAAGATGCCTAAGCCCAGTCACTTCGTAGGTTTTGACGACGGTCAAGTAGAAAAGATATTGGATAGCGAAATTAGAAAGTATCGGATAGATAGGATAAGACCCGTCGGAGAACTAGAGCATCCCGAGATGTCCGCAGAAAGTATCGTAGAGGATCACACCATTGCGTTACTGTACCTGACATTGAAGGTACCAAAGGCAATCGTTGATGAGGGTTTAACTGCGAAAGAGTTGAAAACCGATATGGATAAAGAGATCGAAGCTCTAAAGTCTTTTAACACTTACACGTGGGTAAGCGTTAAGGAAGCGAAAGAAAAAGGAGTAAAAGTAGTGAGACTAACATGGGTACATAAAGTCAAACTAGACGAAAAGGGACGTAAGTTCATTAAGTCAAGGTTAGCTTTACGGGGAGATATGCTAGAGCCAGGAATTATTTGTGCCCTGCGCCGCGCATCGCTCATTACTCTTTTTGTCTAAGCTTGCAGCATGGCATGGACATACGTTATACGGCATAGACTTAAAAATGCTTATCTAAATGCACAAATGCATGATCCTGTTTACGCTTATGCTGGGATAGACAGTGAAGAACATGAAGGCATGATATGGAGAGTAGATGGAGCTCTGTACGGCGCGCCGCAAGCTGGTAGGAGATGGTATGAGATTTTAGCCCCTAAGTTAGAGGAATTAGGATTCAGGTTACTAGACTCTGATTAATGTATGTTCGTTGAAAACGATAAGCCGATAAGAGATGCTATCATTGGTATTTTCCATGTAGTTGATCTTATTTTCTCAGCTCCTAACGAACAAGCGTATGACCGTTTCGCTAGTAAACTAGAAAAGATTTATCCTCTTAAGCGTTTGGGAGTGGCTAAGGAGTTCAAAGGAATAGAGATAGTTCAGGAAGAAGGACGCATTTTATTGCATCAGAAGAAGTATGAGAAACAAATTTTAAAGGATGTAGGATATGCCGATGTCAGACCAGTAAGCACTCCTAGTGCAGAACATGAGCCCGAACCTATGGGAGAAACAAGCGCTCTTAGAAAGCATTCAATTCCTAGTTTGGTAGGTAAACTTTTGTTTCTAACTAAGATGACACATCCAGATGCAGATCAAGCATGAATGCAGCTAGCGTGATGCAAACAGTAAATCCATGACTTGCTTATGCTTTACTAGGTAGAATCTTCAGATATCTGAAAAGTTCGTATCGCGGTATTGCATTTCACGGGCCTAAATCGTCGCAAGAAGGAAGGACGTACCCCAAGATTACTTTGTGGCCAGATGCTGCCCATAAGGTCTGTAAGAAAACCGGAAAGTCACGAACAGGTTATGTAGTGCTTTGGGGTGGAGACCCGGTAGCTTGGTTATCGAAACGACAGACTAGAATTGCACTAAGTTCTAATGATGCGGAAATTTTCGCAGCAACAGAGTGCATACGAGAGGGATTGGCTATCAGACACATCACAGAAG
Source organism: Paulinella micropora (assembly GCA_019918135.1). Taxonomy (NCBI): domain Eukaryota; phylum Cercozoa; class Imbricatea; order Euglyphida; family Paulinellidae; genus Paulinella; species Paulinella micropora. The sequence goes on from WBZZ01000572.1 coordinate 180,264, forward strand.
AGTTAGGTATAGCACAGAAAGGGCCGATAGAGCTTTATGAAGATAATGCACAGACTATCTTAGCAGCAGAGAGGGGAATGTCAGGACCACGTACTAAACACTCACCCTTAGAACTGCATTTCATTCATCATGCACAGAGAGACAATGAGATTAAGTTTGTAAAGGTAGGAACTAAGAAACAAATAGCAGACGAACTAACCAAACATGTTCCTAAGGACCAATTCGAATATCTCGTTAGTAAGTTTATGGTGACACTTGATCCATGATTTTACATCTCAAGTCTGCAAACTCACGCAAATACGCAAATTTACGCAAAGCCAACTCATATTGTTCTTTTGTGAGTTTTCTCTCTTTGAAGTGTGCAGGAAGTGTTTTGCGCAAGTAGTTGAGCGGCATCTTTTGGCGTTGTTCCCGTTGAAGTAGAAGTCGAGCGCGAGAGCGAAGCGTGGACTATCCACCATCGGTCGTTGATCGCGGCAAGAGCGGGAGATGGACATCAGCCGACAGAGCGGAATTCGGCGGGAGTAGTTTTGTTGTGGCGGAATGGCACAATTTACTAATTATATGTGACTCACAGAGTCAGTAATGTAACTTAGCTACGCACTAGTGTAACCAACTTGGAGGACCTATGAGGAAGCCTTAATCGACTTGATCGAGATGTCAACTTGGCAGCGAGCTGGCAACAGCGGACTGACATGGTTGGTGATTTACGAGTTTTGTGACAAAACACTATTCCCTTACTAATTGGAATGGAGGCCATTATCGCATTTGTAATAATTATTGATCGTAGACATATCAATTGGTAATTACAATATCGACATAGAACTAAGGGGGAGCGTTGGTAGGATAACTACGCTTTTACTTTTAGTAATTGCTTTGTGACTGGTAAGTAATTTATTCGTATAGTCGAATGACCATATAGTTCTAGTCAATAGTGGTAACGGACGTAACGGACTATATTGGCATTTCAGGATTGGACAACAACCATTGTGTAAATATTATAGTCGTGTGGACCGTAGGCTTTATTTCAGTTTCGTTATTACCTTTGAGTTTGTCAGTTCTGCTATCTACGTGCGGATTAAAAGTGTCGATTGATATCGCGGCTTCTAACGAAGTCTCTCAGCGAACCGGCGTCTAAGGTATTAGGTCCGTGAGTGACAGGGTATTTACCTAATCAACACTTCAAGCGGTTTCAAGTGATAGGACGGTATTAATAATAATACTCAAGCATCGGCGGTCGGAAGTGACTCAGACTCGTCCACCCAATTTGAGTTGAATTACTCATTGTACTGCCAGTCCGAGTCTCAGCAGCTGAAAGCTACTGGTTTCAGATCCAGAGAGCCGGGCGGCGCCGGGGCCAGACTCCTTTCAGATTAATGACCAGAATTCAAATTGAACGGTTTTCAACTAAGCCGCTAACTATACTATGATATAACCGAGATCATCATCAGCCTACGGTTCCGCAAAAATTATGACTCATGATGAGATGATTGCAGTGTGCGGACCAGGATAATCTTATAGCCGTTAACATGAGTTGTTAATAAATGATTGAACCGTGCCTAATTTGAATTCTGGCAGGCGCTAATCTTAAATCTGACGACTAATCAGTACGGTAATCTGAAATCTTGCTCCTAATTCAAATTCAATGCCACCGGTTGAGTTTGACACTTGAATGTACCTAGTATTAATAATATCACAGTTATATCGGGCGTCACAAGTTCTAGCTAGTTACGGTAATACATAACTAGGACCGGCAGTAGAAAATTTTGTATTGTATTAATATCTATATTAATATTACTGCGGACGTTCCGAGTGACAACACCAGCCTATTCTGACCCTACTTTTCTCTCTATCTCTCTCACACGGTCTCCCAACAGTAGTAGGGTTGCGATATCAACAGGGTTGCGATAATTCTGAAGGCAATATTTGAAAGAACGTGGCAAAAGCAAGGGCTTCCAAACGAAATGCTTAGAACTATGCAAGTTGTATCTCAAATACTGCCATTGAGAAGATATTAATAAGATGATCAAAGTTGGGTAAATTTTGCCAATGTGAATGTCCGATGGAATGTCCCATGTAATCTATAAATTAGGTGGCCTACAAGGGGCTTCAGGCGGCAGGAAGGGTGATAAACCCTACCCACACACACATAAATACATACATACGTACGTACGTACATACGTACATACATACATACATACATACATACATACAATACATACAATACATACATACATACATACATACATACATACATACATACATACATTACATAATTACATACATTACATACATTACATACATACATACATACATACATACATACAATACATACAATACATACAATACGTACGTACGTACGTACGTACGTAAGTATACGTACGTATAAGTACGTACGTACGTACGTACATAGGTATACGTACGTGTACGTACATACATACGTACATACATACATGTATAAATATATACATACATGCATGCATGCATGCATGGCATGCCATACCATGCCATGCCATGCCAGCATGCATACATACATGCATAGATACATACATTACATACATTACATACGTACGTATGTACGTACGTACGTAACGTACGTGTACGTACGCACGTACGTACGTGTACGTACGCACGTTACGTACGTTACATACGTACCTACGCACGTACGGTACGTACGGTCGGTACGTACGTACGGTACGTATGGTACGTACGTACGGTACGTACGTAGGTACGTACGTTACGTACGTACGTTACGTACATACATACATACATACATAACATACATACATACATACATACATACATACACAATGAATAAATACAATACATACATACATACATACATACAATACATACATACATACATACATACATACATACATACATACATACCGCAGCAGAGGGCTAAGAAGACTCCACCACCGATAACGGCCCTGCTGCTCATTTCCTAGATAGATAGATAGATAGATAGATAGATAGATAGATAGATAGATAGATAGATAGATAGATATGTCTGGTCTATCAGCTCTGCATATCCGAAGACATAGGCATCCATTCCACCCTGCCTCCAGATGGGGGCTGGGTAGATAGATAGATAGATAGATAGATAGATAGATAGATAGATAGATAGATAACGGCCCTGCTGCTCATTTCCTAGATAGATAGATAGATAGATAGATAGATAGATAGATAACGGCCCTGCTGCTCATTTCCTAGATAGATAGATAGATAGATAGATAGATATCTATAGATAGATAGATAGATAGAAGATAGATAGATAGATAGATAGATAGATAGATAGATAACGCCCCTGCTGCTCATTTCCTGGATAGATAGATAGATAGATAGATAGATAGATAGATGGACAGACAGATAGATAGATAGATAGATAGATAGATAGATAGATAGAAAGAAAGATAGATAGAAAGATAGATAGAAAGTATATATATATATATAGATAGATAGATAGATAGATAGATAGATAGATAGATAGATAAGATAATTAATACCAGCAAGAAGAGTGTAGGTCGAAACAACCCCAATCGTGTTGTGTTGTATGTGAGGTAAATAATCAGCGGTAAACAGTAACATGTGTGTGTGTTGTTGTTGGTGGTGGTGGTTAAGGGGGGGTGGGGGGGGGGGGTGGGTGGAGGGGGGGGGGTGGGGGAGGGGGGGGGGGGGTGGGGGAGGGGGGGGGGGGGGGGGGGGGGGGGGGGGGTGGGGGATGTCTGCTGCTCGTTGTCCTATCCAGACACCAACATCTGTATTTGCGTGTGTGTGTGTGTGTGTGTGTGTGGGTGGGTGGGTGGGTGGGTGGGGGAGTCGGGGGGGGGGGGGGGGGGGGGGGGGGGGGGGGGGGGGGGGGGGGGGTTTGCATGTGTATTGTCAGTATTGATACCAGCGTGTGTAGATCAAGCCCCTTGGCTGTGCTGTCCCAATAGATATGGCGGGCCGCGGCCAGATAATGGTAGACGAAAGGGAAAGCCACCAACGGCTGCCCATGATCACACACGCAGCAAAATGCACGGTGTAGGTAGGTAGGTAGGTAGATAGGTAGGTAGGTAGGTAGGTAGGTAGGTAGGTAGGTAGGCAGGTAGACGAAAGGAAAAGCAACCACCGGCTACCCAAGGCCACCCACGCAGCAAACAGCACGGTGTAGGTAGGTAGGTAGGTAGGTAGGTAGGTAGGTAGGTAGGTAGGTAGGTAGGTAGGTAGGATAGGTAGACGAAAGGAAAAGCAACCACCAGCTGCCCATGATCACACACGCAGCAAATAGCACGGTGTAGGTAGGTGTGTAGGTAGGTAGGTAGGTAGGTAGGTAGGTAAGTAGGTAGGTAGGTAGGTAGGTAGGTAGGTAGACGAAAGGAAAAGCGACCACCGGCTGAATATGACCACGCAGCAAATTAGCACGGTGTAGGTAGGTAGGTAGGTAAGTAGGTAGGTAGGTAGGTAGGTAGGTAGGTAGGTAGGTAGGTAGACGAAAGGAAAAGCAACCACCAGCTGCCCATGATCACACACGCAGCAAATAGCACGATGTAGGTAGGTAGGTAGGTAGACGAAAGGATAAGCAACCACCCGGCTGCACTGGCAGCAAATAGCACGGTGTAGGTAGGTAGGTAGGTAGGTAGGTAGGTAGACGAAAGGGAAAGCAACCACGGGCTGCCCAAGACCACACACACAGCAAATAGCACGGTGTAGGTAGGTAGGTAGGTAGGTAGGTAGGTAGGTAGGTAGGTA
>WBZZ01000572.1:190000-208572 GCA_019918135.1 Paulinella micropora
GCAAATTGCCCAGATAATTATGCTGGGTGTGATGTCGCTGGCGCCATTGTGTCCCCGTCCATTGACAACATTGCAACCATTGTCCTGCTATGTGTTCTGATTTCTGCCACCACTCGCGATTCCATTGTGGGCGAAAAACCGTTTCCGAGAATTGCCCTGGTCCAGCCATGACTTGTGGTGGCCCTCAATGTGGTCACAATAGTAAACCAGCGCAATGTCCCTCTTTGCCCAACCTGTGAGCGACAGACCACAGCGCGTCTTCAAACAGGGAGAAAGACAGTACCTCAGCAAAATCAAGCCCCTTTCCGAACGCTCAGTCCTACAAAGGCAGACACAAACAGTGACTTTGAACTTACGAAAAAAAGGTTCGGTCGCACAGAATGTCCAGCCACACCATCAGCACACTGGATCGTTCTCCTCAGCAGCACGCTTTGGCCGCGAAAACAGTGTCCGTTCTCGCGTCACTTCCAGTTACAGGCGACCACTCGGTCGCAACTAGCAAGACAGCCAAGGTTTACCTGCACAGCTACAATATGAACGGGGAGCCAGTATTCGCTCTATTCCTGGACCAGTCCCAGAGGAATATCACCAAGTCAGGTCCAGCAGGCGGCCAAAACATCAGCAATCCGTCGGCTGTTCAGTACGTAGACTCTTCCAACTCTTCTCAACACCATCTGTTCCAGTTGCAGCTGTTGCAAAAAGGTCAGGAAGGTGCCGCGCGCGAGGCGATGCCAGCTCGCGAATCTGATGCAACTGAGGCGACAGTAGTTTCTTCGGGATATCGTTCTTCTGTACCAACTGCACATGCTACGGACTGTGAAAGCCCTGTTGCGCACAGGAGCGCTGGCCTGGCCAGCCACAGCCCTCCAGGCCACACCCGAGTTGCAACAGTCGCGACCCCCATGCAGTTCGTCGGAGAACATATTCCCAAACATATGATGATGCGCATGAACGACGCTGGTCAGCACCATGGAGGTGCCCCGAAGCGTAAGGAACGATTCCGAACAAGCGAAATGAACGATATCCAAGATTCCGCCATTCATTGCCAAGTGGTATGTCCCCTCTAAAACGTTTTTTGGCACGCTCATCGATACTAGTATAACTGAATTCACAAAATCGTTTTGTTAAGTCTAATCCTAAATTATCATGTCTTCATAAGTACAACGTGGGTCAAAATGTCAAGTTCAAGTTCAAGTGCGCACTCAAATCACTGAATTCAGACCAGACTGTTGTTTGCAAAAGCATCTTATGTATGCGTGCACGTTTGAATGTATATTTGCATGTGTGATTGCGTTTTATAGTTAGTGACTGTGAATGTATGACTGACAGTGAATGAGAATGGTCATTGTATGTACGTGTGACATGCTTCTTTGACATTATATATGAATGTATGATGCTATACAATATGTATCTGTTTATGAAGTACCCAAATGCACACTCTCAGTTCACATTTGTGATTCCCAGGTTTCATTCTTCCTTCGGCTTGTAGGTAATTCGCGAGGGCAAGTACAAGGGCGAGATTGGCATCGTCAAGCGCTCAGGTCACGGGTTCTACGGCGTGGAGCTGTCTGGCCGTGGCGAGATCATGAAGCGTGGTGCGGAGCTGGCCCTACTCGACGGCACAACTTTGGGGAAAGAAAAACGAAAGCGTGGCCTGTTCTCGGACAAGGACAAAAACGCGCACATGGCGCCCGGTGCAAACGACGCCCCTGCTTCTCAGAGCAAGAAGCGTCTCAAGCCGCAGCTGCCACGACACTCCAAGCATTCCCTCGAGGAAGTCCCCAAGCGTCGCCGCACCTCGTCCACGCATTCTCACGGTGTCCCCACGCTCGAACCACAACACTCGCAGTCGCGTTCGCGCTCGCCATCCCCGCCCCCGCTGTCCCCTGACCGATCGGAATGGGACGAAGGCCAAGGTATCTTGTCTTATCGTCTTTATTTTTTGTTTTGTTTTGTTTTGTTTTTTTGTTTCTTGGGGGGGGGGGGGGGATGAAGTGATAATAAATCTTATTCGTCAAGGCACTGGCGACTGGAACGAGGAAGACGAAGTCGACGACTTCCAGGCCTATCACCGCCGCACTGCGTACGAAAGCGACGAACAACATGGCTACGAAACACAATACACGGTGGTCGACGTGGTCGAAGACGAGGCAGACGAGGCGGAATTGTCTGCGGAAAGGCAGGCAGAAGAAGCGGACTTGCGCAGGGAGGAACAAGAAGTAGAGAAAGTTTTGCCTTGGGCACGTACGTCTGAGCTCAAGCGTGACATGGCTAAGGCCTTCGCCCGCAAGCACCGTGCGTCTGCGGCGCGCAAGGCGCAGCCTCAAGTCGAAAAAAGCGCCAAGCTGCAGGATGAAGCGGAAGCCGCCTCCATGCTCCTGGCCCTCAAAGCGTTTTGAGGAAGAGAGGGTGCACGCCTAGCCTGTTCCATTCTTTTGCACGTCAACACACATCAATTTGCACTAGCAACGTAGTCACTCCAAGAAACACAACCATGCACTATAACTCTGTATTATTTGACTCCATACGTTTGTTCCTAAATCAACTTCAGGTTTGGTTCCATACTTGCATACTTAATTACGTATTTAACCCTTACTGTGCGTCTAATATTTGACGCAGTGTCTATATTTGGATTTTCAGTCATTATTTAAAGGAGTTTCGCCGGGTTTATTTTGCTTAAGGATTCCTTGAGCGCAAAACCAGTTGATACAGGCACGTCCAATATTGGAAGTTTAACGGTTAAGTATGTAAAATATTTTTGGTATGGTTGAGGGGGGGGGGGGGTAGCAGTCAAGACTTGTATAGTTTGTAGAAAGGTTCTGACAAAGCTCAAGGCCAGTTGCTACGAGCGATTTGTTCGCTCACTATGCGGTGCCTTGCGCTTTGTTTAATGTTGGTTTGAGTTCTTAGTGATGCACTGACAAAACCCAAGCCAACGCTTTAAGAAATTTCTTCGGTGGTCGTGTAGGGCGGATGGATATAGACTATGTCAATATGTATCATAGACATTATTGAGTACTCATATCCGAGGGTAGAAAATAGCGATATCCTTTCAAATGACTCATATTATCTCCACCTGATAGGATCAAGAACACCTTTCCTATGCATTACTAATCTACTCACTTTTATGTGATAAATGGGGTGCCAAATTAAGTTCATCCCCATCCAGTGCATTATATATATTTCGACTATATACATATATCATTTCATATAACATATATATATTTTTCGCATATCTGTGAAAATCATTAGGAAATATATGTTATGTATTTCATGTTATTTTCCAGTTGTATGTTGTACTTAATAACGTAATGAATTTCCATTCGACATATTATACTATGTTCGTGGTGAAGGTCGACAAACAATACTAACGTGGTTAGTACTTCTTTGTCTCATACAACGATTATGAAGCCTCAAAGAATCTCATAATACTTACATGCTGTCAGCCAGCGTTCATGAGAAAGAAAAATTTGTTTTCAATTCTTGCTGCTCTTTTTAGCACTTGTATAGATATTTGTGTAGGAGTTCCTCAATAAAAGATTAGCATTATTTTTCTTTTTTTTGTATCTCTTGATACAGTTGCCATTTTCCTCTTACATTGCCATTTGTGGCAAGTATTCCCTTATTAAAGTGCGTAAATGAAGTTTTATTGTTACAGAAATCTTGTACAATACTATTACTCAGGACGTTCAAGTTATATTTTTTAATAACATTGTTAAATTTAAGATTAAGGGTCAGATTAAGAATTAGCGTGCAAAATAAGGATTAGTTATTAATACAGTTTAAAATTCAAATTTCAAATTTTTTGAAATTTAAATATTAATAATTTGAATCTGAATCCAGGGAATTTTGAAACTTATTAATAATATTAATAGTTTGTGAAAGTTAAGTTACTAGCCTGTCCTAATGATTTTAGCGAGCTTGTATTAATATTATAATAATATCAAGTTAACTTGAACTTCAATCTTCCTTCGCGTGGCGAGTTCCTGAATCAGACTATTGAGACTAAATTTAAATTATTCTGACACAGTATTAATAATATTATCAATTCAAACATTGAAAATACTGAAATAAATCTATTTATTTATGAAAAACTTAGTTAATACAGTAATACATTCGCAATGAAGTTGACAACCCAAACCGTTTCAACTAGTCTATATTTTCCAATCCGACGCGACAGCGCACAGGTTGCAAGTGAATAATCGTTCAAGTATCATTCCGACTCAGATTCCTCCAGCATATCCGACTCAGATTCCTCCTCCAGCTTATTGCCTGCCCACCCGGTATATAATGGCAATACTGACCGTTCCGGTCTGTCTGTTACTATGATCTTTAGTCTGAAGGCTACTGAGTCCATATTTTAGGTATTCCTCAGCGTCTTCATATAGTTAGACAGTTTACCTGTCATTAAATATCGTACTATTGTAACAATCTGGAGTCGCTAATAAAGTACACTGGGTATGGAAATTTTCCTTGTTTCCTCTGAAATTTTCTGACAGAAAGAAGGGGACGAGAGAAACTGTGGAAACATGGGGAGAGAACAGTTTTTGTTGATGCGTTTCCGTGGATTCTATGCTTTTTCTTGAGCTGTTTTTGGTACAGTGGCATGCAGACAGGTGGGGGCAATGATTTTCTCTGATAGAAGGACTACTCATGAGCTGTTGTGCAGAGAGGCAAGGGTTGCTGTGACACAGCCTTCAGAGGTTTTGGGACTTGACATCTCACAGCTCAAGGGTGGGGAATACTAGGTTTCAGTGGCCCGGTATGAGTTTTCAACTTTGCTTTGGGTTTCTAGGCATGCAGGTGTGTTCAGAGGATTATGATGCATGTTCACATGGAGGTGGTATGCTGTTTTCAGTCTGTTTGAGGTAGGGGCATGTGTTGCTGTGATGCGGACACAGGTTGGGGACTCTCTTTCTCTCAGGAAACGAGGGGAAATGGAGGGGAAATTATGCAGGAATATATAATTCACGTTTGCTTGGTCAAGGGTTGATATTCTGTGATTTTTTGATAGGTTTTGGGGGCTGGGGGCTGGGATGTCATGTTGACTTGGGATTTGGGGTATGAGAACAGACTCAAAGACACGATGATTCTGGGCAGATGAGGACATTTGTGGGGCAACAGATGCTTTGGGGGGAGGAAACAAGGGGAGCAACATTTTGCAATGTTTCACAAGGGGAAGGGGTTGCAACAGACACGGTTTGGGGGTGGACATGTCGGTCGGAACAAGGGGGTCAGGGGGAATGATCATGCGTCAAGGGGAAGCATACAAGCGGGTTGCCACACAAGGGAGTATGAATAGGGGTTGGGATCTACAAGAGGAACTTGAAATGGAGACGGAATTCCAAGGATAGAGGGGGTTTTGAACGGGGGTAAGTTGCTGCCATCATGGCGCAAGAAAATGTCAACAAATACGACGGGAACAGCGGACATAAAGAGTACAAGACACGCTAGCTCAAAGGGAGAAATTTTGGGGGCGTTTGCGGGCTTTTTACCACATGAGGACTACTGCATATTTCGGCCATATCACGTACGAGTGTAGCTGATATGAAAGGGACACGGTGTCGGGAAGCGGAAGTGCGTAGAGGAAGGCAGGGGAACTTGAAGGGACTGAGGTTTTGGGGAGAGGAGGATGCTGGGGACTGGAAAAGGGTCTAGAGAGGTAGGGAGGACTTGATCGGTTAAAGAGAGGAAGGGGAAAGGGGGGGGGGGGGGGGGTATTGTAGTATGTGGAAGGCGGAGTCCCTATTTTAGGAGCAGCAAAGAGGACAAGAAACACGAGAAGGAGAAACAGGAGAAAGAGGAAGAGGAACAATTGGATTACTGGCGAGGGGCATGAAGAGGAGACAGCGGAAGGGGAAAAGGGGATGTGGGGAAAGGGGGAGATATGAGTAGGAAAGGATATATACAAGCAGGTGTCAGAGGCGACAATGGGGTTTGAGGCATTGCGGGAACAGTTACGGGAATGGGAGGGGAACGGGAATATACGCCCATATGAGGTGGAACAAAGAGTGGTACAGGCGGAAACCTCGAAGATGGCACTGATAAATATGGCTATGGTGAGAAGAACACGGTATTTAGAGGAGCAGAGATGGAAGAAGGAGAAGGAGGAGTGGGACAAAGAGAAGCGGGATAGAGGAGGGGAAAACGACGAGGACGGGGACAGACCTAACAAGAAGGTGAGGAGGGAGGAATAGCGGCAGGGGAATACAATACATGCTTCCATATTTTAGGAATGGATGGGGGGGGGGGGGGGGGGCGAAAGAGAGAGGGAAGCGACAAGTGAAGAGGAGGAACACAGTGGGGAGACAAGTGAGGAGACAGGAGAAAGAGGACTCTAGGGACGGGGACATGTTGTCGTTTTGGGTATCTAAGCGGGAGGAGGAATATCTCATAACGCGGGAGCGGGTTCAGAGCGAGGTTCCTCATACTGCAATGCATTTTCACGAGACAAGGGATCTATGCCAGGCAGAGGAGGCCTATGTAAGGGCGATGGTAGAGTGGGAGGCGTATCTGAGGAACGAGGAAAGGGCAATGATGGAGGAGGAAGACAAGAAAGCGGAAAGAAGAGAGGAAAGACGAAGGGGGAGAAATCAACAGATGATACAGGACACAACATCTGCCGTCCCTATTTTAGGAAGTATCGTGGTAGATGAGCAAGCAGGAGTTGGTGAAATTCGAGGTACGAGAAGAGGAGAAAGAGTTGGGACGGTTGATGGGGTTGGAGTACAAGATAGAGGAGGGGGCACAACGGTTTCTGGACTTAGTGGGCAACGAGTGGGAAAGGAGGATGAAACGCCTAGTGGAAACGGAGCAGATAAGGAACGATAGACGTTGGAGGGCAATGCGAGCCTTATGGGAGATGGCATGGCAAGGATATACGGAGGACACGGTGGAAGCGGCGTGGAAGGTATATGCGACAACGGAGAAGGCGAGGTTCCAATTTGCTTTTATGGCGGTAACGACGAAGGTAGAGGGGACATGGCAAGAAGAACGGTTACAGACTGCATGGGCTTGCGTCAACGGGACGCCCCAACAAGTCAGGAGGGGAATTGACACTATGAGGACAAGAGGGGAGGAGGTTGGATGGAATTTGTCGAACATATACGGTTAAGGAGTTTCAAAGAAATGATGAGGCCCGAGGGACCGGACAAGGAGTGGGAGTTGGAAGTAAGGCGAGGATGGGATCGGGAGCTGCGAGGGGAATGTGAGCAGTGGAGAGACAAGGCGCCTGGCGGTGGAGGCGAAGAAACGGGAGGAGGTTCCGGGAGCTGGGTCGGAGCGTACAAGGGAGGAGCCGAAAGAGGAGGAGTCTTTACAGTTGGAGACAGCGGATGACGTTATAGACTGGATGAAGGGCATGTCCAAAGAGGATTGGGATGAGATGGCTAAGGACGAGATATAGAGGTTGGGATGAATATAGAGGACGTCGAGGACATAAGGGAGGAAAGGGGTTTACATTATAGACACGGAAAAGCAATGCAACAGACAGCGGACTACGAGATAATCAGGGGTTTGGAAGAGGTAGCGTTAGAGGCTCGAGAAAAGAAAAAGAAGGAAAAGAGATATGCCTAGAGGAAAGCGGAAATCAGGGGCGGTCATGTGTATATATATAGAGAGGGGACAATAATAATATCTCTCCCTATTTTAGTTTTTCCCATCATGGCAAGTACTGAGGAAGATTCCCAGCGTTCGGGGCCGACGTCACCGGTGAAGAAGCGGTTACCATTCACTCCAGCGAGTGGGAAGAAACCTATGCTGACAGCGGAAGCGAAAAGGCAGCAAGTGCCGGTGGCAACGGATCCAATGTGGGCGAAGAATCCTCCGACGATGACCGATGCGTTCCACAAGCTGATGCAGGAAATACCGTCAATCGGGGCGGAGACGTACCACCAGCGGACAAAGAAGGCGGACGAGGGAGGTCTATGGGAGGAAACGCAGGACTGGATAGGGTGGACATGGTCGAGGGGTAAAAATGCATACGGACCGGGTATGCAGATGATATCGATGGTTCTCTTAGCGGAAGCGTTGTACATGGGGGTGGGGTACTACAGGGGCAAGATACAGAACAAGTCGGAACTCGACAAGTACGCGATGGATCCCATGTTGCAGGAGGGCCAGTGGCTAACGTCGGGAACTGTGGACGACCTCTGCAACGTCGCGAGCAATCAGAGGAGGGCATTACAACAGATGGTGGGCAAGCTCGGGAAGGCGAGCGCGGATTTCATCAAGAACCCAGCGGAGGATTTGGCGGATCTCATCGGGTTGTACCACGAGGGCTATGGCAAAACCATACGGTTGATGGCGGGGAAAGCGTACCAAGCGATGATGGAGTTCATGGCTCCGCCGGCGCCCGACTCGGCAACAAAAATGGAAAGCACCGCGGCGTGATGCGGGGTATGCTCGGAGAGAGTACCAACCATATGGCCATGGGTCGCGACGTGACGGGGAGCAGCGACGACAAGCACCACCGGTGTACAACGTGGGGCGGGCACAGTCATCGAGAGGATTGGTCAGTTTCGACGCGGCTTTCCACACGCGAGCGTTGCCGAACACGGAGCTGGCTCCAAACCAGGCACGATACCCACCAGATTCGGCGCTCATCGAGGGTTTTCCGAAGTACGCCAGGCGGGCAATTCGGGCGAGGCATTGGAATTTGGATTCGTGCTACACAGCAATCGGAATGCATTGGTTGGGGATCCCGGGGTCTTGCCAGGTGAGCCACACGCAGGAAATGTGGCATGACGACTTGGCTCGGTGCAGTGAGGAAACAAAGAGGGAGGCATACACCGAACTTAAGGAGGCGATTCGGCATGGGATGTGGCAGCTCGGGGGGCTGGAGACGATGTTTCCGCAGGAAGAGCTACCAGCGTTGCGGGAACTCAACGAGCGGAACATCCGGGAGAGGAGCTGGACGCGGAAGGATCGTAGCTACTACGAGAGGGCGGCCAGCATGCGACCGATACAGAACGAAGGGGGAAGGAATAACTTCCGGGGTCGAGACGGAAGGGGCCGAGGTGGTCAGCGGGGAAGCCAAGGCGGATGGCAACGGAGCCAGGCGGCGGCGCCACGGCCGAGCATGGGCTCGCAGGTACAGAACCTGAGTTATGAGCGGCAGGCTCAGAGGACGGGGTTGGGGAATACAAGCGGCACACCACTCTCTCATTTGCCATATGTGCATCCGGATCGACAGGCGTTGATTGCAGGGGCAGGAGCGGGAACGCAGGAACGACAAGGGGAATCCGAGGGGACGGGATCCAAGACTGGTACGGATCACACAATAGAGGAAATAGAGCGGAAATATGCGGAAACACATGGTATATATGATCAGGAGCGGCCTCGGAGGGAGGAGGAAAGGCGTCCGCGCAAGCCTAACAGCGACGACGACGTGCGGCTGGTGAGTGTCAACTTGGCAGGTGAGGCTGTGGCATGTGCGGTAGAGGGAACAAGAGGGCATGGGGAATTTTGTCTGACAGGGGAACGGCGGAAGGGACGGCGGCACGGGAGGAGCGACAAGTCGGGATACGGGAGCCCGGGGAGGGACATTACGAGGGAATACGTGGATCTGACATAGGACATAAGCGGGTTAGAGAAGAGGACACAAGAGAAAGCACGGGGGAACGACATGCGAAACAGCAGAAGGCAGAGGAGCGAGCATGTAGGGGGGGGGGGGGGGGACACAAAAAGGGGGGAACACATAAATAGCGGAAATAAGGAGAGCGGAAATCAAGAGAGACAGGATAAAGAGGGGCGACAAGAGAGCAGTGAGGGTACGCGGGAAGAGGAGAAACAGAAAGGTCAGGGAGAGGAAGAAGTCAGGAAGCGGCAGGACGAGCGACGATTACTGGAGACACATTGGAAGGTGGTTAAGAGGTATGAAACGCAAAGGCAGTTGCCTACGGTTAGCCAGATTAAAAGATTTGATTTACCTTTAGCGTATACTCGGGTCAAGGTACTGCAACTTGGCGGAGAAACAGTGATCGGTAATGATACGATGGCGGCTATCAACGTGATGGGCAAACGTTTCTGCGACACATGTGGCGGGCAAGACTGGTTCAAACAGATCCTGAGGAGCACGAGGGATTGGGTAAAGGGGGTCTCGGGCAGCACGGCGATCACGGGTACAATGATGCTCACGTTTGAGCTCAAGGGGGGCAATACATACACGCACAAGTTTTGGGTTGTTCCGGCGTATACGGGGGGCCTGTTATCGAGCTTCGAGGCACTACGGCGGATGCATACATATATAGATTGTGGGAGAAAGGAGATACGTTACGGGACGGGGGAAAATGCCCCGATATATGCGTGGTGGGGGACGAGCCGGAAGGCGAGGTGGGAGACACCCGGGGCGTGGGTGACAAGTGATTTCTTCACGACGGCACGGATAGAATTGGACGGAGGGGAAGCGAACAAAGACGCTCAGCGCGAAGCTTTTGTAGTAGGGGAGCCCAAAGCGGAACAGTAGGATAGCGAGTCGGAGGACGAATGGACGAGCGCGAGGATAGTGGCAGTGATCGACGAGAGGTTGGAATATTTCCGGAAACAGAGGGAGGAGGTGTCGGATGGTTTTCCGAGACATGTGCGGGATTTGGGATATCAGCACAAGGAGATGGACGAACGGGTGTTGCCGATGGCGCAATACGTGATGTGCAACGCGGGCAAGCCCAGTCAGGCTAAGGCAGAGATTCTGAGCTTCCTAGAGGGAAAATGGGGGAGTCCACTCATCATAGCGGACTCGGTGTCACAGATCAAGAAGACACTGAAGAATCGGCTGTCACACGGGGACTTCACCATCATGTTCCCGGTGGGAAGGAGGACGGAGATGTGGTGGTACGACATAGAGGATTTCTTGATAGCGAACCCAATACCGATACCGAGTCGCAGAAGTTGGTGGTGGCCTGTCGGCTGGGTACGAGGAAGATAGCGAGGCGGTACCGGGAAGAACTTCTAGAGCGGGACCTAGCGGCCATACGGGATGAGGCTTTCACACATATAGCCGGGGTGTATCACAGAACGCATGCCATCCAATACGCTATGATGATCGACCAGCTGGCGCGGTATGCGGATCAGGAGCGGAAAACTCCCATGTTATATCGGTCGAAATAGGGGATGGATGGGGGCTGAACGGAGGTGGCGGTAGAGGATATACAGGGGCGAGCGACGGAGGAGCAGATCAAAGAGGAGACTGATAAGGCGAGACAGGCGTTACAGGAACAATCGGAAACACGGGAAGGCACTTCGGAGTTGAAGGCAGCGGCTTTGGGGGTTATGGAAGACAACATCCAAGTTTTCGGCCCTCTGGAGGGAGGATCGGTAACAAGCCACGTGGCGGTTTTCAAACGGAAATGGGGCAAGATGTACCGGGGATAGGACGGCCTTCGCGGTTAAGCCATCACGAGGATCGGATCGCTAGGTAGATGACGGCGGAACTTTTGGAAAAGGGGCTGATTGAGGCGCGGCTATCTGAGTATGCGTCTGCGGTGCGCATGGCGCCAAAACCGGACGGGACGTTGCGGATGTGCATTAATTACTGGCGGATAAACGAGATCATGATAGAGACGCCAGTGCCGGATGTGCGGAGAGGTATAGAGGTGTTACAGAACGCGAAGATATACTCGACACTGGATTTGAAGAGCGGATTTTGGCATATTCCCCTGGCGGAGGAAAGTCGGTACCTGACAGCGTTTATGGTGGGGATGACAACATATGTCTGGAAGGTTTTACCCATGGGGTTGAAGGTGGCACCCGGCATATTTCAACAGGCTATGACCAAGATGTTGGGAGCCAAGTATAGGGATGCGGAGTTTGCGGAAAAGTATGAGGATACGACGGGGTACGCGTTTGCGTATCTTGACGATGTGGTTATATTTTCGCAATCGGTGGAGGAACACATACAACACCTGAGGGATGTTATGAGGCGGGTGAAGGCGTTTGGATTCACGTTGAATGCCAAGAAATGTCATTTCCTTCAAAAGCGGATCCAGTATCTGGGTTATGACATAGAAAACGGAACATGTTCGATCGCCAGGAAGAAGCGGGAAGCGCTAGCGGCTATGCCTTTGCCGAAAACGAAGTCGGATTTACACTCTTTGTCCCTGGCACAGTACTATGGCGGGTTCATACCGGGGTTCGCGGACATAGCGGAACCAATAAGGGTGTACATGAAGGAGGGAAAATGCGACGCGAAGGGGGAATGGCCTCCGAAGGTGGAAGCGGCTGTTAAGGAGTTGCGGAAGCACGTCTTGAGAGACCCGTGGAAAGGGGGTACGGTGTTGCAACTTCCCAATTTTCACCGGAGCTTCATATTGGATACGGACGCGTCGGCCTACGCGATGGGCGGAGTGTTGCAGCAAAGGGATGACCAGGGGCGCTTGCGGCCGGTGATGTTCCTGAGTCGGCGGATGACGAAACCGGAACAACAGTACTGCACGCGGCAGCGGGAGGCATTAGCTATAGTCTGGGGTTTCAAGAAGCTGCGAGATTATCTGTGGGGGGCGAAGGGAACGACGGTGCGGTCGGACCACAACAACCTGCAGTGGTTGATGTCTCAAGATCACACGGGGAGGTTTACGAGATGGCAGCTGGAGCTATCGGAATATGATTTCACGATCGAGTTTATATCGGGCAAGGATAACTATAGGGCGGATTACTTGTCACGGGGAGGGGGACCGACGGAGGAGGACAAGGCGGGGGAGCGGAAAGCGGGATTGGAAGAAGCGGACAGGGGTAAAAGGAAGGGACAACAGGCTCCAGGCATCTTCGCACTACGACCGGTTTATGACGCGGAAAAGAAGAGCGGCATGAATCTGACGAGATTCCATTTCAAGACAGCGGCGGCGGTTTTGTCAGTATTGGGACACATGGATCTCGAGGTAGAGGAACAGAGAGCGGACTTCTGCGACAGGAAGCCCATAAACGGAATGGAATATGCGGAGGGGGTGGCGGAAATACACAAACACGGAGAGACAATCAAGCGGGACGACGTGCAATACTACGAAGCGGCTCATGTGCGGGTGGCAGAGTGTTGTGAGCAGCACGGAACGGAGGAGGCTCAGAGGGGGTACGAGGAGGAGATGTGGAAAGTGGAGACACAAGGGAAACAGCCGGAGGATGAGGTGGTGGATGCCAAGCCTTTCCCATGGCGGACCATGCCTTTGGTGGGGAACATACTGATCCCCACAAAGGAGAAGGCGGCGGCAGGACAGACAGAGGCGAAGCCTGAACTTAAGGTGGCGAAGACACACCCGAGTAGAGTGGCGATGGAGCTGGAGAATAAAACGGAGATTAAGTTTGCGTCGGTGGCGATGTTTCGGAAGCTGACGAAGGATAGCAAGGAGTGGGAGCGGTTCATAGCTCATCAGGAGAAGCCGACGGAGGTCTCAGAGGATGCGGACATACGACGGCGGAAAAAGAAGTATACGTATTCTGATGGGCTCATTTGTTACTTCGGAACGGGTGCAAAGAACAAGGAGGACCCGGAAAGATGGGTGGTGTGGGTGTCAGAGGAGCTGCGGCATGTGATACTGATAGGGGCACACAATTGTCCGTTGCAGAGTCATCCAGGGTTGGATAGGATGCAGTGGTCCATGATCCATGACTCGTCGGTTCTACAGGGACACTATGGATAAGGACATCCAGGCATTCATTGCGGGGTGTGGACAATGCCAGAGGGCGAAAACGCATTACGACGCGAACCGAGGGTTACTGGGACAGTTTGATGTAACGCGGGACATATTCGATACTATATACATCGACTATGTGGGACCACTACCGGAGGCGGGAGAGGGCAGATACAAATACATTCTCACCATCATTGATCGGGCCTCGAATTACGTCATAGCGGTCCCTACAGCCGACGATACGAAGGAGACGACGGCCCAAGCTTTGATCGACAAAGTTTTCAATAGGATCGGGGTACCCAGAAAGATTATCTCGGATAGAGGAAGCTCATTTGTCAACTGTGTGTCTAATGAACTCAGCGCGTATTATGGGTTCAAGTGGGATTACGTGACGGCATATAATCCGATGGCAAACGGTAAGATCGAAAGGATGCAACGCACGCTGAAGGCCTCTCTGAAAATATACTGCCAAAACGGACAGACCAAGTGGCCTGAGGTACTACAAGCGTTCACCTTCGCGGTGAATAACCTAGGTTTGTCATCGTTTGGGGGACGGGCGCGGCTATGTCCACTGTGACACCAGATGGTGTTTGGGAAGGTCTTGAATACACCACAGGATGCGATGCAACACAAGGCGTTATACCAACCAATCGAGCTGATGGCGGTGCGGTTGCTAGCTTTAGCGGAAGCGGAACAAATTGTAACCAAACATCGGGAAGCGGCGATCAGAGCGGAGGATGAGAAGGGGCAGAGGCAATACAAGCACGTGGAGTTCAATGAGGGGACACGGTGCTCTTATACTGCCCGAACGTACCGGTGGGGGTCTCCACGAAACTGTATGAAAAATGGCAGGGGCCGTACCAGATCATGAAACAAACAGCGGCTTATAACTACAAGATCCGACACCAACAGTCGAATAAGGAGCAGATAGTCCATGTGAGGAGGCTGGTTAAGTTTTCGCCTTTCCTATTTGATTATGAGACGGAGAAGGAGGCTCTACAGCGGACAGCGGATCAATTCGGTAATCCGCAGCCTTTGTTAACCCGGTCTCAGAGGGCGGAGGAGATCGCGAGATTGAGGGAACAGGTGTCTTGGGAGCAGGACCCGGAAGAGAAAAAGCGGTTGGAGGAGGCTATTGCAGAATTGGCGACGGGCTCGCAAGAGAAGATTTCTCAGAAACAAAAGAGGGACGAGGAACGGCAGCGGCAAGAGGACAAGAAAGAGGGGTTGGCGGAAGAGACTGCAAAGCAGATGGTGGCGCAGGGGCAAGGGGCAAACGTCCAGGCGGATCAGGGGAAGCGGGGACCGGGGAGGCCGCCGATGCCAAAGGCTCCGGAAAGTTCCATTGAGGTGAAAAACGCGGGAGGACATTGGGTGAAAAATCCGGGAAGGATAGATAAAATCAAGTGGAAACAAGGAAAATTCTACTTGATGCATCCAGCGGCTAAGGAGGTGAGTGATGACACGATGGATGACCTCTACGTCATGCAGATACTCAGATTGGGGGGAACATCGAAACATAAAGCGGGGAGCGGAATCATGCCAGTGATGCAATTTTGGAGGAGTAGTGATGAGTTGCACGAAGAGAAGGCGAGGAGATTTGATCCGGTATACCTGGAGAAGGGGGGCAAGCACAGAGAAACATGGGATGCCACCATCAAGTTGGATGACGAGGACCATATCCCATACACCATCCAAACGAGGCAGAGGTTGGTACTGAACATCCCGTTTGAGCTAACAGAGGAGCGGCGAATACCGGCACATATATGAGACTAGATAGAGGGGTCGGGGTTACCCTTCGAGGTTGTCGGGGCGCCACCAGCAGCGACGGGATCCAGGAGTAAAAAGCGGCCAACCACGGGGGGTCGTACGACCAGAGCACGAAGACGGGCACAATAACAGAGGTGCGACGGTCGAGGATAGAAGAAGAAAAGATAGAGATAGGAGATGAAGAACGAAAAAAGAAACGAAGCGGTAAAATCGGTATAAACGAGGAAAGCGGTAAAAAAAAACATCATATGAGAGGAAAGCGGCAAACAAAAGCGGAAAAGCGGTATAATCAAGGGTGACAGAGAGGGAAAGGGGGAGAGGATTACATACCTTACTTTCATAGGTACAGTGGGGGGGCACACTAAACCAACATGGGTCACACGAGGTATATATCTTGCAAAATATCACGGTCTGTTATTCTTATATGATTATACAGCGGACTATAGCGGTCTATACATATATTACTAAGAGGAGGACAATGGCGGTTTACAACTATCTTATGACAATAAGATTTGCGGAATATAGCGGTTTACTGACATATTACATCGGCCTTGCAGATCTCTACGGAGTACAAGGATGCAAGTCCTATCCTGGACAGCGCGTGGTTCTTCAGCAGGATTTGGGGACGGACTCAGAGACCGCCTTTAGTGGAACGCTCATCACAAGCCTTCGTCATCCACATGGTGCAGTGTTGGTTTCCCTTCGGGAAGGAACCAATTCAGCTCTGGATTGGCAGGATACCGTTATGGCTGCATACGAAGCAGGAATGTTCGTTCGTGGGGACAAGCTAATCTTGGACAACGCAAGGGTTCACACCGCGCGAGATGTTGTAGAACCGCTGAAAGTATTACTGGCATGTATCTTTGCGACCCTTTACATACATACATACACACATACATACATACATACATGCATGCATACATACATGCAATGCATACATACATACATACATACATACATACATGCATACATACATGCATATATATATGTAAATATTTTCAAAAGAATTGTCGATAGGCCTGATAAAACAAAATACCATTTTTGTCCTAGTGGGATAATCTATTGCCTTTTTGTCCCGTATCCGCGCAGGTAAAAGTGGCATTCGTGATATGCATCCACAACTAGTGTAATACCCGCCTGTGGTGCCACCAGCAGAGTTTTCGCATTTTTTGTGGTCACCTGTGCCACCGGTGGTTTTTGTGGTGTGCGGTGGCACCGGACCCGTCCCACAAGTGAGTGTTTTCTGAAAAATATTATATAAAAATAACGGTTCCACCGTAAAATTTTTTGAAGCAAGCTGGCACAGTCTGACGGGCGTGTCAGCTAGCTTAGCTCGTGGAGTGTGTGTACTCTCACACACACCACTCATCACAGGGATCTGGGGCGTGGCTACACCTGGCACATGGCTACGCCGACGCTAGCTACTCCCCGCAATGGCTACCTTGACGATGGATACTACCACCCCCCCCTACCCTGGCTACCACGACGATGGATACGACCCCCCCTACCCTGGCTACCCCGACGATGGATACGACCCCCCCTACCCTGGCTACCCCGACGATGGATACGACCCCCCCTACCCTGGCTACCCCGACGATGGATACGACCCCCCCTACCCTGGATACCCCGATGCTAGATATCTGGTTACCCCCCCCCCCCATCCTGGCCACCATTGCCACCACCCACCAAAAAAAGTTGCGGTCGAGACCAGTTGTTAGAACCTAGTCTGTATATCATCTTGTTTCTATCGACTGGCCCGGAAGTTAAAAAAAAGATGTGACGGGTGGGAGCACCGGGTGCCCACTACGTAACTTCTAAGCGGAGACTGCCACTTAGCCGTTACATAGTGGACCCCGGATGCCACCTCCCACCAGAAAAGAGTTACGGTCGAGACCAGTCGTTAGAAACTAGTCCTATATCATCTTGTTTCTATCGACTGGCCCGGAAGGTAAAAAAAGAGGTGGACGGGTGGGAGGGGGGGGAGGGACACCGGGACCCACTACGTAACGGCTAAGCGGCGATCGCCACTTAGCCGTTACATAGTGGACGCGGGTGGCAACACCCCCCCCCTCCGCCGGAAAAAAGTTACGGTCGAGACCAGTTGTTAGAACCTAGTCTGTATATCAGTTTGTTTCTATCGACTGGCCCGGAAGGTAAAAAACTACGGAAATAGCGGTTGGTGTGCCACTTAGCCGTTACATAGTGGACGCGGGTGCCACCCCCCCCCTCCACCTGAAAAAAGTGACGGTCGAGACCAGTCGTTAGAAACTAGTCCTATATCATCTAGTTTGTATCGACTGGCCCGGAAGGTAAAAAATGACGGGAATAGCGGATGTTCGAAAAAACTAGTGTGGGGGGGGGATGTGGGGAAATGGCTGGAAAAGCCGCTTAGCAGTTATATAGTGGACGCGGGGTGGCCCACCCACCTCCTGCGTGAAAAAAAAGCTGGTCGAGGCCAGTCGATGGAACTTAGGGTATAAGTGTCTGAGCGGCATCGACTGGCCCGGAAAGGGAAAAAAATGACGGGGGAATAGCGGGTGTGGGTGTGTGTGTTGGAAAAAAGAAGGCTGGATTCCCGGGAAGTAGCGGAGGGGGAGAAGTGGCATCATCATTCCAGTGAAGTCTGGACCAGTCGTTGAAAATTAGTCACTATCTCAGAATTTTTAACGACTGGCCCCGACTTTGAATTCCCGGGGAGTAAGAGGAGGGTGCCACCACTAGCATGTGAAAAAACAAAGTGTGGACCAGTCGTTGGAAATTAATGGTATATCTCAGAATTTGTAACGACTGGCCCCGACTTTGGGGGGGGGGGTGTGCTGAATTCCCGGGGAGTAAGCGGAGGGTGCCACCCGTGAAGTCTGGACCAGTCGTTAAAAATTAGTGTATATCTCAGAATTTGTGACGACTGGTCCAGACTTTGGGTGGTTGAGGGGGTGGTTGGGGTGGTGAAGGGGGGCTGTAGCCACTAGGGTGCCAAAACGCAGCAGGTGCGGCAGGTGGTGCCCCGCCCCCTATTACGGACAACTGGGTTTAGGGGTGGGGGTGCTAAGAATAACAGGAATAACAGAACGTGTTTTTATTGAATCGCTACAACTCGCTGAGCTCTCTAGCTAGGCGCTGGAAAAGAGTCCGTAGGCGCCGGTTGAGTTTGTCTTCCACTGCCGTCCAGTACAGGTGCTCGTA
>WBZZ01000573.1:0-12500 GCA_019918135.1 Paulinella micropora
TACTTACTTACTCACTCACTCACTTGCTTGCTTGCTTGCTTGCTTACTTACTTACTTACTTACTTACTTACTCAATCACTCACTCAATCACTCACTCACTCACTCACTCACTCACTCACTTACTTACTTACTTACTTACTTACTTACTCACTCACTTACTTACTTACTTACTTACTTACTTTACTTACTTACTTACCTGTGGATACAGTAACTGTCTGATATGGACTTACTTACTTATTTACTCACTCACTCACTTACATTCTTATATACTTACTTACTTACTTACTTACCTTGTGGATACAGTAATTATCTGATATGGACTTACTCACTTACTCACTTACTTACTTACTTACTTACTTACTCACTCACTTACTTACTCACTCACTTACTTACTTACTTACATACTTACTTATTTACTTACTTACTTACCTTGTGGATACAGTAACTATCTGATATGGACTTACTTACTTACTTACTTATTTACTTACTTACTTACTTACTTTGTGGATACAGTAACTACTATCTGATAATGGGCTGCTTACTTATTTACTTACTTACTTACTTACTTACTTGCTTGCTTACTTACTTACTTGCTTACTTACTCACTTACTTGCTTACTTGCTTACTTACTCACTTACTTACTTACTTACTTACCTTGTTGGTTACAGTAACTATCTGATATGGACTTACTTACTTACTTACTTACTTATATGTAGGATGTGAAAAACTGGCTGTCAATTTGTTGGTCATGGGATGCGTCCCCAATACAGAAGGGTAAGCGTGCTCAAAAAAAATCACAAACACTAACTACTGGTAGAGTAATGGACTTTGAACAACAACATAGAAATAGAAAATGGAACACTGAAATTTTTGATATTTTGCCGTACGGTGAAAAGCCAAGTAATTCGTGGCCATGGTGCGAAGCGACTTTCACTGAACTTGAAGAACAGAAAGTGCACATTTACTCTATATGTGCCGACACACCAGCCATGTGTGACATTATGTCATATCGGCCCCAAAAGTGTACGAGGCTGCCCTTACAGCTGGTGCAGAGGAAGCAAATAGATGGAGATAAGAAACGTGTTAGTTGGCTCGTTGACGAACCCCCGTGTAGGAGAAAAACAACAGATGAGTATGAGCTGTTTGGCGCTGCATGACGCGCGTGGGGAAGAAATAAACGGATTTACAGGGAGAAGTCCACTGCTTTTGTTGGAACGCTCCTGTTTACGAAGATGTGATGCAGATTTCGCGCATAGCATTGGTTATGGTATTGTTTTGCGTTATATGCTGCCCTTGTTCAAAGGAATAAGAAGTACATCGATTCAACCTTTTAAAGAATGTAAAAATAAACCCAGAACACCAGCAGAGAAAAGAAACGAAGAAGAGATACCGGAAAAACATGAGATAGATAAAGCAATCAAATTAAGATACAAGGCTAAAAATAATCTGTTAAAGATAAAACAAGAAAATCGGAAGGCAATAGATGAGAGGTGGTTAAGGTTTTGTGCAGAATCTGGTTATTCAACAACTGCTGTGCCTTTTGGTGATCCCAAGTCGAAGAGCACCAAAAGTCGCATGACTATGCACGAGTGCATAAAGTACGCAGTTAATTGCTACAGCGATGCGAAAGATATAGGTATCATACCCCTCTCATACCCCTCCCATACCCCTCATTTTCTTTGATGGTTTGCAGGCGGATTAACAGGTGGAGCTTATGACACATGGGCAGCGTTGTGTGAGCTTTTTGGTGCTATGGATCCTGAGAGTAAGTTTGGTAGTGAAGGCTCCATAATGATAACAGGTCAGTATGTAGAGGATTTGAAGGTGAAGGAAAGAGATGTACGTAGGCTAGTACTAGCTAACTTACCTCCAACTGATCACGCCTATGTTTTCCATGCAGTTGAGCATATCATTGCAACTATGAAAGAGATAGGTAGCCTACGCAATATATGGACTATGCCTGGCGAACGCACTATGGGAGGGCAGGTGCGGCAGATACATAGCAAATCTAATCCTACCGCTAATCTAGCTGCAGTCGTATCTCAAAACGCGAACTCAAGAGCACAAGCAGGGTTTGTGCAGCTTGGTAACGACTTTCTAGATAGGATGGAAAGTGTTCCAAATCTTTCCAAAACTGTAAAAAAAATTAAAGAATTATGATATTAATATAATTATAATTTAATATTAATATTAAATTAATCGAAGATATAGATAGGTATAATTTAAATATCATACCCCTCCCATACCCCTCATCATTATTATTGTATTATAATATTATTTACACAAGCACTGTTTTAATAGAATACTTACCACTCATTATTATTATTATTATTATTATTATTATTATTATTATTATTATTATTATTATTATTAATATACTTGCGGGGTGTCATTAGAGCCTATCGTCAATTCTTCGTACTCCCCTCACGGGTGAGACGATGGAGGCGCATGTGCAGATTTGCATCAGCCATTGACAGAGAAGCACTATTATTAATATATTATTACAATATTATCAAGTTATTATATAAAGTTATTATTATTATTATTATTATTATTATTATTATTATTATTATTATTATTATTATTATTATTATTTACGCAAACACTCTAGTAATAAAATACTTAGCACTCGTAGAAGCTGAGTATGAAGCAGAAGAGATGGAACTGAAGTGCTATCAAATATGTATATTAACAAAAGCGGTACACAACTTATTATTAAAATTATCATCGTCATTATCTCAGTTTATCATTATTAATATATATTACAACTTCATATATATCATCTTATGAGTATTCAATTCTGTCTAAGTCTCTCTCCTAGGCGCTCTCTCTCTCTCTCTCTCATGCTCTCTCTCTTTCAAGATGCAGCTTGGTGACGACTTTCTAGGTAGAATGGAAAGTGTTCCAAATCTTTCCAAAACTGTAAAATTAATTGAAGATATAGGTATTAATATCATACACATCTCATACCCCTCCTCCTAACCCTTCTCATATCCCTCATCATTATTATTATATTGTATTATTATTTACGCAAGCACTGTTTTACTGAATAGAATACTTGCCACTCATTATTATTATTATTATTATTATTATTATTATTATTATTATTATTATTATTATTATTATTATTATTATTATTATTATTATTATTATTATTATTATTATTATTATTATTATTATTATTATTATTATTATTATTATACTGGAGGGGTGCACAAGATGGCACTCCATGGGAAGAGGAGGTGGTTGGGCCTCTCCCCACGAAGGTGACCGCTTGGGGAGGGCGGTCACCGGGATATGCGCAACTCTCAACTGGGCATTTACTCGGTAGGGGTTCGGCCAGGCAGGTTGTGGGGTTGTCTGTTGGATTGTTGGTTGGCTCGTTTTTCTTGGCTGTTGGTTTGGGTCTGGTTTCCTGGTTAGCACATTTTCGCCGAATTTCCTGCCGAGTGAATGCCTGGGGGCTTCCAGTTCCGGTTTGGTGATCTTGTTGAGGTGAGCATTCGGAGGAAACAGTACCGAGATGGGTTGAAGATAGGATTCACATTGAGCCGAGATGGGGCTGAGTTGACCTGTTCCAACTCGGCTCCATTTCGGCTTCATGTTAATCCTATCTTCATCCTATCTGGGTTTTGTCTCCTCCCTATCTTCGCTTCTTCGGGGTTGCCTAACTGGAACACATGCTGAGCGCACGTTGGAGAGGGGCTTCAGTCGGTCCCAATGCCTTGCCAGTGCCTTGCTGCGTTGCCATGCCTTGCCCCATGCATTCACACCCTCCACCGTTGCATTTCTAGCTGAGCAGCTTCGGCTGGGATTACTATACTTGTCTGTAAGACCCTATAGGTACCGCTAGGTTCGCGCCTTCTATACCCACGTGGGGGAAGGAGTTTCAGCGGCACGCCGTCCGATCTGGCTCCACTCGGGGACACCCGTACCTCATGATGTGTATTGTTAGGAGCAGCTGAAAGTCCATAAGGCATGAGAGTAGAGGCGTTGGCGATGCGATGGAGAGTGTGTGTAGTGCGTGAGGCAGGTTCTGGCGACGCTGGGGGTGCTGGCGGGCGCCGAAGGGCACGAAGCGACGCGGCAGCGTCCAGTGACACCGGCGGAAATGCGTGTAGTGTGTGTTGCAGATACCGCCGATGCTATTTGCATGGACGGGCGCTTTCCTCGGCGTAAAGAGGCGCGGCGGTGATGGCCAGCGACATTGGCCGTCTACTACTCTCAATGGATTACAAATACGCGAAGCACGGAGCTACCACTGTGGCCCTTATGGGACAAGGTAGAATCGCCGAAGACCTGGACAATCCCCGTGGGAATGCCTCTTCGACGGGCTCTGGCCCGATGTCCCAGGATGGGAGGATGAGGGCTCGCGTATATGACGGAATTCCTGAACCACGTGGAGAGGCTATCTTAGCTGCGCCTCATCCTTCCTCCCCAAACCTGGCACACGGGTCGGCGCTTCAACATAAGGCGAGCGGCGCTATATGGCAGATGGCACCGCCGCCTCGACGGTACCGGCGGGTAGATCGGTACGACAAGGACGGGCGTAATCTGATTGTCGGGGGCTCTCAGAACGCGCCAATCTACAGGAGATCGCCTCCAAAATGAGCGGTCTTGGTCTGGTGGTCCCGGTAATGGAGTGGCAAGGCCAGCGAATGTCTCGTCACCTGGAGCTGGTCTACGAGGACGATGCCAGCAGGCAGACGGCGTTGCAGCAACTCAAACATCTCAAATTCTTCGGCAGAGGGGTCAATGTGGCCCTTGGGCGCAGGTTCAGGGACAGGGAACGTGTCCGAAGGCTTATTCGCATCCATCTGCGTGGGGAAGCGGCGGTCCGGAAGGAGGAAGCTGCGACGGGATATCGCGTCTTGCCTCTGCATGAAGAATGTGTCGATGATGTGCAGGTGGTGTCTTCGGAATTGGCTGCCGATGCACCTAAGTGTGTGTCTGAGTGTGCTGATGTGCATGTGGTGCCCCTGCATTCGGCGGCCAGTGCAGTGGGGGACCAACCTGCGCAAGCACCTGCAGAGGGGGGCAGCACGAGGGCGGAAGCCAAGCGCGGCCGTCGGGTCCGGAAACGAGCCAAGAAGCACCGCTCCAAGCAGTTCGATACCGGCTTCAAGCTACTCGTCGCGAGTCACAACTGGCAGGGTAAAACGGGATACGACAACGTAGGCACGGCGGAATGGGCATCATTCTACAAGCACGAGGGCTGGCTAGTCATCGGGGCTCAGGAGCACCGAATGGGCAAGAAGCAATGCAGCCTGGATGGATTCCGGATTTTTGGAAAACCTGCGGAGGTCAGCGAGAAAAATCGCTGCAAGGGTGGGTTTCTATTCGCGGTGGCTAACTTCCTTGGTCCGTATTGCAACCTGGTGTCAGCCCCCGTCGACCACCGGCAGCAAGTGTGGCTGCGTATCGCCTCGGGTGTTACCGGCGCTCATGATATCTATGTGGGCAACGGCTACTTTCCCCAGGAAACGCAGGAAGAAGAGTCGTCAGAGGCGTATGCGGCCTGGCAGGCAGCTATAGCTTTTTTTGGAGCCAAGGGTCTTGTGGTCACGGTGGCGGATGCCAACGCGAAGCTCGGGCCGGCATGCAGCCGAAAAGAGGAGGGCATCGTCGGTCAGCACGGGGAGGTCGATGATAAGGGAGCACCGGTACGTTCGGAGAACGGCAAGAGACTCGCGGCTGTCCTCGTCGCTACGGGCCTGCGAAATCCGAGCGGCTTCTCGTGCCCAGTGGAAGGGTCCTACTGGTGGTCCCGGCGTGAGCAGCGCGGCATGGGCACAGGCAAGCACCTCCTCGATTACATCTGCGCGTCGCCTGGCTTGGCATTCGGAGCAAAGTTCGGAGTATGCGAAGATGATCTTGATACGGACCACAAGGCAGTATGGGCCGAACTGACGTGGAGCGGCCAGCGCCGGCCAAAGCGTGCTGCGAAACCTTACAGGTCCTTTCGTGTTGATAAGCTTATTGGTGCTGGTGTCTCGGGTAATGATCACGCTGCGAAGCAAGCGCTGGATTATCTACGCGACAAGTTCGATGACGTATTCCAGCATTGCCTACAGAAGCTTGGAGTGCATCAGCTGCCTGAGCTTGACCTATCGGGTGGTGCCGACAGCCAACGGGTGGTAGATGACGTCACCGAGCGAGTGGCGCAGTCCTTCCGAATGGCGGCGCACCGGGTCCTTGGCTCCAGATGTATACGACCCCGTTTCACCAACAATTGGTTCGACGGGGAGCTAAAGGAGCTCATTCAGCAGCGCCGGGAGGCCTACGCAGCATACAGGAGGGATGAATCGAATGCGGAAGCCCGTCTGAATTGGCTACGGCTCCGCAAGCAAATTCGGAAGGCAACTCGGGCCAAGAAGTCCGCCTCCTTCAAGCAAGTGCAGGAAGAAGCGGTCAAATGTCAACGCGAGCAATCCTCAAAGCGCTTTTGGCTACTCGCGAAGCGGCTTGGCGGGGCACGCAGAACGAAGGTCTCCGCGCCGGTGCAAAGGGAGGATGGCTCACTGGCGTGTACGCTGCCGGAAAAGGTCGCTCGGTGGGAGGAATTTCGGAAAAATTCGGTGAAGCCACGGGAAAATCCGGCAAGTGCGGCTCTTGTGGTGGAGTGCTGTGCAGAAGCAGGCTCGCTGGAGTGGGAGGAAGCCGAAGCTAAGCGGCAGTTCCACTGGAACGATCGCTTCAGAGATGAGGTGGCCCGGGCTATGAAGGAGCACGAGGTAGGTGAAGACACTTGCGAAGAGCTGGACAAGCCGTTCACGCAAGAGGAGGTCCTTGCAAGGCAACGTGCCCTGAATAACCACAAAGCTTGTGGCGAGGACAAAGTGAAGAACGAGATGCTCAAGTATGGCGGCGCCTACATCAATGGCTACTTAACGCAGTACTTCAACTGGATTCGAGAAGCCGAGAGGACAAAAGCTTGGGGCAAGGGAATCATCGTCAATATCCCCAAGGGTGGGGATCCTACTGATCCTGACAACTGGAGGGATATCTCGATTATTAGTTGCCTTGGTAAGCTGTATCTGTCCTTATTAGCTACTCGTCTAACGCTCTTCGTGGATGGCCCGGATAAGCTACGTCCAGAGCAGGGAGGCTTCCGCCCGGGGCGTCGCACTACGGATCAGGTCTTTACCCTTTGGCAGAGGTTGAAGGGGCGTCAGCAGCAGAAGCGGGAGTCGTATGTCCTGTTCGTCGATCTACTCAAGGCTTTCCCGTCTGTTTGGAGAGATTGCCTATTTGAGAGGCTCTGGAAGCTGGGTGTAAGGGGCAAGTTCTGGCGCACGCTACGCAGGTGCTACGAGCAGACTTCGTCGCAAGTGCTAGTTGATGGAGCACTCACCCCCGAAGTACTGGAGGGTGTAGGTGTCCAACAGGGGTCCCCTCTCTCTCCCACACTCTTCAACGTCTTTATGGATGAGCTGTGTGATCGGCTGGCGAGTGCCCTCAAGATCACGGATGTGAAGCGGCTGAACGACATCAAGGCACTTCTATACGCGGACGACGTGGCCCTCATCGCTCACAGTCGCACCGAGCTCCAGAAGATGGTCAATGTTGCGGCCAAGTTCGCGGAAGAATCCCCCGCTGGAAGTCAACTTGAAGCCCGGCAAGACGGAAATCATGCCCATTTACACGTCGAGCAAGGCGAAACGACCAAGTATCAGGGAGCGAGGTGAGCCCGTGGTGTTGTTTCGCGGCCAGAAGCTTTGTGTCACCAGTCAGTACAAGTACCTGGGAGTGGTTATCACCGACGACCTGAAGTGGAAGGAGCAGGCCCTGCGGGCTACGCGTGTCACTGAAGTCGCCACCGCAGGTTGGTACTCTTTGTGGCGTGCAGGTGAGATACAAGCTAGGTATCGTCTCATGTGCTGGAATCAACTTGTGGGGGCCAAGCTGAAGTACGCCTTCGATGTCTGGCGTGCCCCCGTATCGCAGCTCACCAAGCTGGAGGCAGCAATGCTGCGCCCCATGAGGATGATTCTCGGCATCAGTCCTAAGACAAGCAAGTGGATTACACTCTTTCTGGCGCGCTCTTTGAGTGCGGAGCGTTTGCGGCGGGCGGCGCAACTGAAGTTCTATGGACGGCTGCGTGTTCTACCGGAGAAGCGATTTCCTGTCATCGCATCTCAAGTCAAATCCGACTGGACTGCGGAGGCCGAAGGCGCTATCAGGGACTCAATGGATCTACAACAAGGGCTTCAGGAGCTCCTAAATAGCTCAGAGAAGGACCTCGAGGGTTGGTGTTCGACTGTGGACAAGTGGGCCCTTCAGCAGGACGTCAAGATGGTGCAGCAACTGATGTGGGACAAGCGAGAGGCAGGCAGCGATCTTACTGATGGCCTGCGAGTCATCCTAAGACAAGTCTTTGGAACTAAGGAGTTCCCAAGATGGGTAGCCCTTGATGATGCGCATTATAATCTGCTTCGGAGAAGGTTGCTCAGCTGCAACAACCGCCTTCGGTTATACCGCAGCAAGTTGGTCAGTGGCATGTCCCCTCGCTGCTTCTGTTGTCATGATGATGTCAATGAGTCCCTTGCGCACTTCTTATGGGATTGCCCCATGCATGAAGCGAGACGTAAGCAGCTGTTGCTGAGTATGCAGATGCTCGGTGGCATGGCTGTGGGGGGTGCTGAGGGGATGGAGGGAGTGAGGAGGGTGGTGAGGTCGTAGGCGGTGAGGTTGTGGTGGAGGATGTGTTGCTTGGGCGGGAGCGGGAGGGCTCTGTGCGGCAGGGTTGGGATGATATGTCGCCTCCCCCTCCAAAGTTGGATGTGTTGTTTGGATCATATGTGTCTGAGTGTTGGTCTGCTAGGGAGGGTAAAAGGGAGGAGCTTGGGGTGGAGGATGGGGGCGAGGAGGTGATTGACCTCACTGAGGTTCCATCAGCTTCTGTCCCACCCTCTCCCCCAAGTGACGTTGATGTTGCGCGGCGCGGCCGTCCGCGCAGTGTGGACGTCCTGGCTAGAGAGAGGGGTTCGGGAGCGCAGCGTAGTGTCTCCGAGTTCTTCTCTTCAGCTAACACCCTCGCATCTAGCTCTTCATGCACTTCACAGCCCCCATCTGCCCCTGCTGTTGCTGTTGCTGCTATGTCTGTTTGGTGTTCTGACAAGCGTTGGGATCGGCTGACCCCGGTGACCCAATGGATAGCCCAGTGATCAAGTTCTACCATCTGGGCCCTGTCGCCAGTTGGATTCCCGTCGGTGCCACCAGTATCTTCATTGAACATACCGGTCCGTCTGGAAGTGTTGGAACTGCCCGTGCGGGGGTGTCATTAGAGCCTATCGTCAATTCTTCGTACTCCCCTCACGGGTGAGACGATGGAGGCGCATGTGCAGATTTGCATCAGCCATTGACAGAGAAGCACTATCATTATTATTATTATTATTATTATTATTATTATTATTATTATTATTATTATTATTATTATTATTATTATTATTATTATTATTATTAATAGTGGCACCGCGATAGCCCAGTCGTTAAGGTCTACCATCTGGGACCTGTCGCCAGTTCGATTCCCGTCGGTGCTAGTGTTTTCAAATGATATTTTCTTTGAAAGTATTGGTCCTGTCTGGAAGCTAGTTAAGGCTGCTTGGAGCTGCCTTGCGGGGGTGTCAGTAGAGCCTATCGTCAAATCGAGTCTTCGTACTCCCCTCGCGGGTGAGACGATGTAGGCACATGTGCAGAAATGCATTCGCCATCGACTTAGAAGCACTAATATTATTATTAATATTATTTTTATTTTTTACACAAACACTATAGTAATAAAATACTTACCACTCGTAGACGCTGAGTATGAAGCAGAAGAGATCAGCAATGATCAGTCACCTGGAAATGGAGTGGTATCAAAGATGTATTAATATAAAAGCGGGAACCAACTTATTATTAAAATAATCATCATCATTATCTCAGTTTATTATATCATTATTGATACCACTGTCCCATACCACTGTCTCATATCCCTGTCTCATATCACTGTCTCGTACCTGTCTCATATCACTGTCTCATACCTGTCTCATACCCGAGGTATGATATCCCTGTCCCATACCCCTGTCTCATACCCGGGGTATGATACCCCTGTGCCAAACGATACCCCCCCCCCCCCCCCCATACTCAGGTATGATACCCCTATTTCATACCCCTGTCCAATACATCGGGGGAGATATTTGGGGGGGGGGGGGGGGGGGTATCATACTCCAGGTGTATGGTGGGGGGGGTATGATGGGTATGAGGGGGTATGAGGGGGGTATGCATACCCCAGGGTATCATACCCGGGTATCATACCCGGGTATCATACCCGGGTATCATACCCGGGTATCGTTTGGCTGTGAAAGCTAAAGTGTTACCCAGATTTAAGGTTCATAGAATTAGGAGAGCGAGTTACCCTTGTGAGATTTTGCGCATAGATACTTCCGGACCTTGGGCGGTAATGTCAATTCACGGTAAGTACTATAAATTTTGCGTTACAGACGATTACTCGGGGTACATCAAAGATTATTATTTACGATACAAGAACGAGTTTGTAGACTGTTTGAAGCAAGCGGTAGCATGGTTTGAAAGGCAGACAGGGAAGAAAGTCAGACAGATCACTTGCGACAACGAGTTCGATGTCCCAACTGAGATTATAGAGTGGTGGAAACCCCTACAATTCATATGGAAGACTAGTGCTCCAGGTTGAGGTTGTTGCTGTTGTTGTTGTCGTTGCTGTTGCTCTTGCTGTTGTCCTTGCTGTTGTTGCTGCTGCTGTTGTTGTTGTCGGTGGTGGTGGTGGTGGTGTTCGGGCCGGACGGGCCTACCTCGACCTGATCTGTACATGTACATGCACATGTATGTGTATATGTATATGCATATGTATTTGTATATGTACATGTATATGTATATGTATATGTATATGTATATGTATATGTATATGTATATGTATATGTATATGTATATGCATATGCTTATGTATATGCGTATGTATTTGCATATGTATTTGCATATGTATATGTATATGTATATGACGGACCTACCTCGACCAGATCTGTACATGTACATGCACATGTATATGTATATGCATATGCATATGCATATGCATATGCGTATGTATTTGCATATGTGTATGTGTATGTGTATGTATATGTATATTTATTATGTATATGTATATGTATATGTATATGTATATGTATATGCATATGCATATGTATATGCGTATGTATTTACATATGTATATGTATATGTGTATGACGGACCTACCTCGGCCAGATCTGTACATGTACATGCACATGTATATGTATATGCATATGCATATGTATATGCGTATGTATTTGCATATGTATATGCGTATGTATTTGCATATGTATAAGTATATGTATATGTATATGTACATGTACATATACATATACATATGTATTTGCATATGTATATGTATATGTATATGTATATGTATATGTATATGTATATGTATAATACGTATACTTATACGTATACGTAGATGTGGATGAAGATGTAAATGTAGATCTAGATGTCCACGTGGATGTGGATGAGGATGAAGATGTAGATGCAGATGTAGATGTTTATGTAGATGTAGACGTAGATGTAGATGTAGATGGATGCGCTAGCCTCAGGAAAGAAGCCTGTATATGTTTGTATGCATGTTATGTATGTATGTATGTATGCATGTATGTATGTATGTATGTATGTACGTACGTACGTACGTACGTACGTATGTATGTATGTATGTATGTATGTATGTATGTATGTATGTATGTATGTACGTATGTACGTACGTACGTACGTATGTACATATGTATGTATGTATGTAGGTACGTACGTATGTGATACGTATACGTATTATGTTATGTTATGTTATGCTATGCTATGTTATGCTATGTTATGTTATGTTATGTTACGTATGTATGTATGTATGTATGCATGTATGTATGTATGTACGTATCTATGTATGCGACCTCGGCTGGGCTGTCTGTTGTTGTTCTTTATGTATGTATGTATGTATGTATGTATGTACGTATCTATCTATGTATGTATGTAGGTATGTATACATGTATGCATATATGTATGTATGTATGTACGTATCTATGTATAGGACCTCGGCTGGGCTGTCTGTTGTAATTCTTGAGATTCACTCCCTCGCTCACCATTCCTCCACCATCACCTGTTAGGTCAAAGAGGGGAAGGCAAGGTAGGGAAGGGAAGGTAAGGTAAGGGAAGAAAAGAAAAGAGGAGAGAAGAGAAGAGGAGGAGGAAGAGGAGGAGGAAGGAGGAAGAGGACGGAGCGAAGAGGAAGGAGCGAAGAAGGAGCGAAGAGGAAGGAGCAAGAGGAAGGAGCATAGAGGAAGGAGGAAGAGGAAGGAGCAAGAGGAAGTAGGAAAAGGAAGGAGGAAGAGGAAGGAGGAGGAGGAAGGAGGCAGAGGAAGTAGGAAGAGGAAGGAGCAAGAGGAAGTAGGAAGAGGAAGGAGGCAGAGGAAGGAGCAAGGAGCAAGGAGGAA
>WBZZ01000573.1:17500-32500 GCA_019918135.1 Paulinella micropora
TGTTGTAGATCCATTGAGTCCCTGATAGCGCCTTCGGCCTCCGCAGTCCAGTCGGATTTGACTTGAGATGCGATGACAGGAAATCGCTTCTCCGGTAGAACACGCAGCCGTCCATAGAACTTCAGTTGCGCCGCCCGCCGCAAACGCTCCGCACTCAAAGAGCGCGCCAGAAAGAGTGTAATCCACTTGCTTGTCTTAGGGCTGATGCCGAGAATCATCCTCATGGGGCGCAGCATTGCTGCCTCCAGCTTGGTGAGCTGCGATACGGGGGCACGCCAGACATCGAAGGCGTACTTCAGCTTGGCACCCACAAGTTGATTCCAGCACATGAGACGATACCTAGCTTGTATCTCACCTGCACGCCACAAAGAGTACCAACCTGCGGTGGCGACTTCAGTGACACGCGTAGCCCGCAGGGCCTGCTCCTTCCACTTCAGGTCGTCGGTGATAACCACTCCCAGGTACTTGTACTGACTGGTGACACAAAGCTTCTGGCCGCGAAACCACACCACGGGCTCACCTCGCTCCCTGATACTTGGTCGTTTCGCCTTGCTCGACGTGTAAATGGGCATGATTTCCGTCTTGCCGGGCTTCAAGTTGACTTCCAGCGGGGGATTCTTCCGCGAACTTGGCCACAACATTGACCATCTTCTGGAGCTCGGTGCGACTGTGAGCGATGAGGGCCACGTCGTCCGCGTATAGAAGTGCCTTGATGTCGTTCAGCCGCTTCACATCCGTGATCTTGAGGGCACTCGCCAGCCGATCACACAGCTCATCCATAAAGACGTTGAAGAGTGTGGGAGAGAGAGGGGACCCCTGTTGGACGCCTACACCCTCCAGTACTTCGGGGGTGAGTGCTCCATCAACTAGCACTTGCGACGAAGTCTGCTCGTAGCACCTGCGTAGCGTGCGCCAGAACTTGCCCCTTACACCCAGCTTCCAGAGCCTCTCAAATAGGCAATCTCTCCAAACAGACGGGAAAGCCTTGAGTAGATCGACGAACAGGACATACGACTCCCGCTTCTGCTGCTGACGCCCCTTCAACCTCTGCCAAAGGGTAAAGACCTGATCCGTAGTGCGACGCCCCGGGCGGAAGCCTCCCTGCTCTGGACGTAGCTTATCCGGGCCATCCACGAAGAGCGTTAGACGAGTAGCTAATAAGGACAGATACAGCTTACCAAGGCAACTAATAATCGAGATATCCCTCCAGTTGTCAGGATCAGTAGGATCCCCACCCTTGGGGATATTGACGATGATTCCCTTGCCCCAAGCTTTTGGAGTCCTCTCGGCTTCTCGAATCCAGTTGAAGTACTGCGTTAAGTAGCCATTGATGTAGGCGCCGCCATACTTGAGCATCTCGTTCTTCACTTTGTCCTCGCCACAAGCTTTGTGGTTATTCAGGGCACGTTGCCTTGCAAGGACCTCCTCTTGCGTGAACGGCTTGTCCAGCTCTTCGCAAGTGTCTTCACCTACCTCGTGCTCCTTCATAGCCCGGGCCACCTCATCTCTGAAGCGATCGTTCCAGTGGAACTGCCGCTTAGCTTCGGCTTCCTCCCACTCCAGCGAGCCTGCTTCTGCACAGCACTCCACCACAACAGCCGCACTTGCCGGATTTTCCCGTGGCTTCACCGAATTTCTCCGAAATTCCTCCCACCGAGCGACCTTTTCCGGCAGCGTACACGCCAGTGAGCCATCCTCCCTTTGCACCGGCGCGGAGACCTTCGTTCTGCGTGCCCCGCCAAGCCGCTTCGCGAGTAGCCAAAAGCGCTTTGAGGATTGTTCGCGTTGACATTTGACCGCTTCTTCCTGCACTTGCTTGAAGGAGGCGGACTTCTTGGCCCGAGTTGCCTTCCGAATTTGCTTGCGGAGCCGTAGCCAATTCAGACGGGCTTCCGCATTCGATTCATCCCTCCTGTATGCTGCGTAGGCCTCCCGGCGCTGCTGAATGAGCTCCTTTAGCTCCCCGTCGAACCAATTGTTGGTGAAACGGGGTCGTATACATCTGGAGCCAAGGACCCGGTGCGCCGCCATTCGGAAGGACTGCGCCACTCGCTCGGTGACGTCATCTACCACCCGTTGGCTGTCGGCACCACCCGATAGGTCAAGCTCAGGCAGCTGATGCACTCCAAGCTTCTGTAGGCAATGCTGGAATACGTCATCGAACTTGTCGCGTAGATAATCCAGCGCTTGCTTCGCAGCGTGATCATTACCCGAGACACCAGCACCAATAAGCTTATCAACACGAAAGGACCTGTAAGGTTTCGCAGCCCGCTTTGGCCGGCGCTGGCCGCTCCACGTCAGTTCGGCCCATACTGCCTTGTGGTCCGTATCAAGATCATCTTCGCATACTCCGAACTTTGCTCCAGATGCCAAGCCAGGCGACGCGCAGATGTAATCGAGGAGGTGCTTGCCTGTGCCCATGCCGCGCTGCTCACGCCGGGACCACCAGTAGGACCCTTCCACTGGGCACGAGAAGCCGCTCAGATTTCGCAGGCCCGTAGCGACGAGGACAGCCGCGAGTCTCTTGCCGTTCTCCGAACGTACCGGTGCTCCCTTATCATCGACCTCCCCGTGTTGACCGACGATGCCCTCCTCTTTTCGGCTGCATGCCGGCCCGAGCTTCGCGTTGGCATCCGCCACCGTGACCACAAGACCTTTGGCTCCAAAAAAAGCTATAGCTGCCTGCCAGGCCGCATACGCCTCTGACGACTCTTCTTCCTGCGTTTCCTGGGGAAAGTAGCCGTTGCCCACATAGATATCATGAGCGCCGGTAACACCCGAGGCGATACGCAGCCACACTTGCTGCCGGTGGTCGACGGGGGCTGACACCAGGTTGCAATACGGACCAAGGAAGTTAGCAACCGCGAATAGAACCCCACCCTTGCAGCGATTTTTCTCGCTGACCTCCGCAGGTTTTCCAAAAATCCGGAATCCATCCAGGCTGCATTTGGAAAGTTGCTTCTTGCCCATGCGGTGCTCCTGAGCCCCGATGACTAGCCAGCCCTCGTGCTTGTAGAATGATGCCCATTCCGCCGTGCCTACGTTGTCGTATCCCGTTTTACCCTGCCAGTTGTGACTCGCGACGAGTAGCTTGAAGCCGGTATCGAACTGCTTGGAGCGGTGCTTCTTGGCTCGTTTCCGGACCCGACGGCCGCGCTTGGCTTCCGCCCTCGTGCTGCCCCCCTCTGCAGGTGCTTGCGCAGGTTGGTCCCCCACTGCACTGGCCGCCGAATGCAGGGGCACCACATGCACATCAGCACACTCAGACACACACTTAGGTGCATCGGCAGCCAATTCCGAAGACACCACCTGCACATCATCGACACATTCTTCATGCAGAGGCAAGACGCGATATCCCGTCGCAGCTTCCTCCTTCCGGACCGCCGCTTCCCCACGCAGATGGATGCGAATAAGCCTTCGGACACGTTCCCTGTCCCTGAACCTGCGCCCAAGGGCCACATTGACCCCTCTGCCGAAGAATTTGAGATGTTTGAGTTGCTGCAACGCCGTCTGCCTGCTGGCATCGTCCTCGTAGACCAGCTCCAGGTGACGAGACATTCGCTGGCCTTGCCACTCCATTACCGGGACCACCAGACCAAGACCGCTCATTTTGGAGGCGATCTCCTGTAGATTGGCGCGTTCTGAGAGCCCCCGACAATCAGATTACGCCCGTCCTTGTCGTACCGATCTACCCGCCGGTACCGTCGAGGCGGCGGTGCCATCTGCCATATAGCGCCGCTCGCCTTATGTTGAAGCGCCGACCCGTGTGCCAGGTTTGGGGAGGAAGGATGAGGCGCAGCTAAGATAGCCTCTCCACGTGGTTCAGGAATTCCGTCATATACGCGAGCCCTCATCCTCCCATCCTGGGACATCGGGCCAGAGCCCGTCGAAGAGGCATTCCCACGGGGATTGTCCAGGTCTTCGGCGATTCTACCTTGTCCCATAAGGGCCACAGTGGTAGCTCCGTGCTTCGCGTATTTGTAATCCATTGAGAGTAGTAGACGGCCAATGTCGCTGGCCATCACCGCCGCGCCTCTTTACGCCGAGGAAAGCGCCCGTCCATGCAAATAGCATCGGCGGTATCTGCAACACACACTACACGCATTTCCGCCGGTGTCACTGGACGCTGCCGCGTCGCTTCGTGCCCTTCGGCGCCCGCCAGCACCCCCAGCGTCGCCAGAACCTGCCTCACGCACTACACACACTCTCCATCGCATCGCCAACGCCTCTACTCTCATGCCTTATGGACTTTCAGCTGCTCCTAACAATACACATCATGAGGTACGGGTGTCCCCGAGTGGAGCCAGATCGGACGGCGTGCCGCTGAAACTCCTTCCCCCACGTGGGTATAGAAGGCGCGAACCTAGCGGTACCTATAGGGTCTTACAGACAAGTATAGTAATCCCAGCCGAAGCTGCTCAGTTAGAAATGCAACGGTGGAGGGTGTGAATGCATGGGGCAAGGCACGGCAACGCAGCAAGGCACTGGCAGGCATTGGGACCGACTGAAGCCCCTCTCCAACGTGCGCTCATCATGTGTTCTAGTTAGGCAAGCCCGAAGAAGCGAAGATAGGGAGGAGACAAAACCCAGATAGGATGAAGATAGGATTAACATGAAGCCGAAATGGAGCCGAGTTGGAACAGGTCAACTCGGCCCCATCTCGGTTCAATGTGAATCCTATCTTCAACCCATCTCGGTACTGTTTCCTCCGAATGCTCACCTCAACAAGATCACCAAACCGGAACTGGAAGCCCCCAGGCATTTACTCGGCAGGAAATTCGGCGAAAATGGGCTAACCAGGAAACCAGACCCAAACCAACAGCCAAGAAAAACGAGCCAACCAACAATCCAACAGACAACCCCACAACCTGCCTGGCCGAACCCCTACCGAGTAAATGCCCAGTTGAGAGTTGCGCATATCCCGGTGACCGCCCTCCCCAAGCGGTCACCTTCGTGGGGAGAGGCCCAACCACCTCCTCTTCCCATGGAGTGCCATCTTGTGCACCCCTCCAGTATAATAATAATAATAATAATAATAATAATAATAATAATAATAATAACAATAATAATAATAATAGTAATAATAATAATAATAATAATAATAATAATAATAATAATAATAATAATAATAATAATAATAATAATAATAATAATAATAATAATAGTGCTTCTCTGTCAATGGCTGATGCATTTCTGCACATGCGCCTCCATCGTCTCACCCGTGAGGGGAGTACGAAGAATTGACCATAGGCTCTAATGACACCCCCGCAAGGGCAGTTCCAACACTTCCAGACGGACCGGTATGTTCAATGAAAATACTGGTCCAGACGGATCGGTATGTTCAATGAAAATACTGGTGGCACCGACGGGAATCGAACTGGCGACAGGGCCCAGATGGTAGAACTTGACCACTGGGCTATCACGGTGTCCATAATAATAATAATAATAATAATAATAATAATAATAATAATAATAATAATAATAATAATGATAATAATAATAATAATACTATATCTGAGGCGTACTGATGCAGCTAATGGCATATCCTCAACGGACATAAGCCTCCAATACCCTTGTTCGAGGTCCTCCACCCCCCCTTGTCAGTCTCTCGCCTGATGATCGGGGCCACCGATGGAGCTCCTGAGGGCAAGACTGCACTAAGCCGAGGTTATTCCGCAGTCCCAGCAACCTCTTGCAAGACGTCACCGAATGTGCAAGTGCATACACCAAGCGCGGTTGCTAGAGCTGCCTCGAAACCCCACCCATAACAATCTGGTGTCTGCTGGGTCCTGGGCTATCAACCAGCATATGCGGAGTTTAAGATCTTTTACGCGCGCAACGACCCTCCTCCCCAGCATCTACCACCAAAGGGTTATGAGTTGGCGTCAAAGTTTAACGCCTTGAGGCCATTGGGCTGAATAATAATAATAATAATAGTGTATCTCCTGCCAATTGCTGAGCCAAAAGGCCATGTGCATCCAGTCCTCCATTCCATAAGGAAAGTCTCCTCACCAATCGGTGGAATAAAGGAAGTGACGGCATAGAACATTACTCTAGGAGCTTTATACCAATCAGCCCATGGAAAGGACCGATGGCCTATGTACTCCCTAATAATAATAATAATAATAATAATAATAATAATAGTGCTTCTCTGTCAATGGCTGATGCATTTCTGCACATGCGCCTCCATCGTCTCACCCGTGAGGGGAGTACGAAGAATTGACCATAGGCTCTAATGACACCCCCGCAAGGGCAGTTCCAACACTTCCAGACGGGGGCCGGTATGTTCAATGAAAATACTGGTCCAGACGGATCGGTATGTTCAATGAAAATACTGGTGGCACCGACGGGAATCGAACTGGTGACAGGGCCCAGATGGTAGAACTTGACCACGGGCTATCACGGTGTCCAATAATAATAATAATAATAATAATAATAATAATAATAATAATAATAATAATAATAATAATAATAATAATAATATAAGGTGAAGGCACACAGCCTCACAAGCCTCAAGGTAAGCACTTGCTAGTTCATCCTTCGAGAGCTAATATGATAAATTATGCGAATAGGAAGGCGAAGAATGCGATGGAAGAGAGGAAGCCGAAACCAAAGGCTAGGTCTCCTCCTACGAAGAAGCAGCGGATCGTACCCCCGCCAAAGGACTCAATAGTCTCTGCTATAGACACGAGTACACTCGGTGTACCAGACTCTGTCCAAAAGACACTCGAGATACCGGAAGCCCCGGAGACTCAAGAAGTTAAGTTGGCGGAAAAGGGGGGAGAACGAGAAGATGACAAGGAACTTGAGCTTAGACTCAAAACCCTAGAACGAAAAATTCATGTGCTAGCGGCTAGTTTACATAGACCAGACGCGCTATGCTACACTGACCTCTTTTGTGAAACTTTACAAACCACATTAAAAGTTGGTAATGATACGATGGCGAATATTAATATTGTCGGCCAGAAGTTTTTGAATAGTCACCGGACATGGGTGGACAAAAACATTAGAAAAACAAAAGGGACCCTAAAAGGGGTAGGCAGCCGTACGGAAATTACGGGCATCGTCACATTAATTTTCAAATTCTAAATCCGGTCGAGTATATCGTGCGGACCTATAATAATAATTATTATTATTATTATGATTATTATTATTATTATTATGGACACCGTGATAGCCCAGTGGTCAAGTTCTACCATCTG
This sequence comes from Paulinella micropora, assembly GCA_019918135.1. Lineage (NCBI taxonomy): Eukaryota > Cercozoa > Imbricatea > Euglyphida > Paulinellidae > Paulinella > Paulinella micropora. The sequence goes on from WBZZ01000573.1 coordinate 24,703, forward strand.
GGCCCTGTCGCCAGTTCGATTCCCGTCGGTGCCACCAGTATTTTCATTGAACATACCGGTCCATCTGGAAGTGTTGGAACTGCCCGTGTGGGGGTGTCATTAGAGCCTATCGGCAATTCTTCGTACTCCCCTCACGGGTGAGACGATGGAGGCGCATGTGCAGATTTGCATCAGTCATTGACAGAGAAGCACTATTATTATTATTATTATTATTATTATTATTATTATTATTATTATTATTATTATTATTATTATTATTATTATTATTATTATTATTATTATTATTATTATTACTATTATTATTATTATTATTATTATTATTATTATTATTATTATTATTATTATTATTATTATTATTATTATTATTATTATTATTATTGTTATTATTACCTGACCAGCTACGCCTTTAACACACCTAGGCATGCATTATTATTATTATTATTATTATTATTATTATTATTATTATTATTATTATTATTATTATTATTATTATTATTATTATTATTATTATTATTATTATTATTATTATTATTATTATTATTATTATTATTATTATTATTATTATTATTGTTCTTGTTATGATTACTATTATTATTATTATTATTATTATTATTATTATTATTATTATTATTATTATTCCGATGAAAAAACCTAGTCACACTTGCTAAACAGAGTTCCAGCCCAATGGCCTCAAGGCGTTAAACTGTGACGCCAACTCATAACCCTTTGGTGGTAGATGCTGGGGAGGAGGGTCGTTGCGCGCGTAAAAGATCTTAAACTCCGCATATGCTGGTTGATAGCCCAGGACCCAGCAGACACCAGATTGTTATGGGTGGGGTTTCGAGGCAGCTCTAGCAACCGCGCTTGGTGTATGCACTTGCACATTCGGTGACGTCTTGCAAGAGGTTGCTGGGACTGCGGAATAACCTCGGCTTAGTGCAGTCTTGCCCTCAGGAGCTCCATCGGTGGCCCCGATCATCAGGCGAGAGACTGACACGGGGGGGTGGAGGACCTCGAACAAGGGTATTGGAGGCTTATGTCCGTTGAGGATATGCCATTAGCTGCATCAGTACGCCTCAGATATAGTATTATTATTATTATTATTATTATTATTATTATTATGGGCCTAGGTATCTGAGTATCTATCTATCCTATCCTATCCTATCCTATCTATCTATCTATCTATCTATCTATCTATCTATCTATCTATCTATCTATCTGTCTGTCTGTCTGTCTGTCTATCTATCAATCAATCAATCAATCAATCAATCTAAATATCTATATATCTATCTAAATATCTATCTGTCTATCTATCTATCTATCTACGTATGTATGCATGCATGCATGCATGTATGTATGTATGTATGTATGCATGCATGTATGTATGTATGTACGTATGTACGTATGTACGTATGTATGTATGTATGTATGTATGTATGTTATGTATGTATGTCTGTCTGTCTGTCTGGTATGCATGTATGAATGTATGTATGTATGTATGTATGAATGTTGGTACCAAGTCTCATCATGGAAGTCCACGTCGAACGCACCGCGAAGTCCCTAGATAGATAGATAGATAGCTAGATAGCTAGATAGGTAGGTAGGTAGGTAGGTAGGTAGGCAGGCAGGCAGGTAGGTAGGTGGGCAGGTAGGTAGGTAGGTAGGTAGATAGATAGATAGGTAGGTAGGTAGATAGGTAGGTAGGTAGATAGATAGATAGATAGATAGATAGATAGATAGATAGATAGATAGATAGATAGATACATAAATAAATAAATAGGTGATCATATAAGTAAGTAGGTAGGCAGGAAGGTAGGGAGGTACGCAGGCAGGTGGGTAGATGTAGGTAGGTAGGTAGGTAGGTAGTAGAAAGGCAGGAGGGTAGGCAGGTAGGTAGGTAGGTAAGCAGGTAGATGAGGTAGGTAGGTAGGTAAGCAGGTAGGCAGGCAGGTAAGCAGGTAGGCAGGCAGGTAAGCAGGTAGGCAGGCAGGTAGGCAGGCAGGTGGGTAGGTGAGTAGATGTAGGTAGGTAGGTAGGCAGGCAGGTAGGCAGGCAGGTGGGTAGATGTAGGTAGGTAGGTAGGTAGTAGAAATGCAGGAGGGTAGGCAGGTAGGCAGGCAGGTAGGTAGGTAGGTAAAAGGTAAGGTAGGTAGGTATGTAGGTAGAAGGTAGGTAAGGTAGGTTGGTAGGTAGGCAGGTAGCAGGCAGGTAGATTGGTATTAGGTAGGTAGGTAGGTAGGTTAAAGGTAGGTAGAAGGTAGGTTGGTATGTAGGCAGGTAAGCAGGTAGGCAGGCAGGTAGGCAGGTAGATTGGTATTAGGTAGGTAGGTAGGTAGGTAGGTATGTAGGTAGGTAGGTAGGTAGGTAGGCAGAAGGTAGGTAGAAGGTAGGTAGAAGAGGTAGGTAGAAGGTAGGTAGGCAGGTAGGCAGGTAGATTGGTATTAGGTAGGTAGGTAGGTAGGCAGGCAGGCAGGCAGGTAGGTATGTAGGTAGGTAGAAGGTAGGTTGGTAGGTAGGCAGGTAAGCAGGTAGGCAGGCAGGTAGATTGGTATTAGGTAGGTAGGTAGGTAGACACACTATGAGCGTGGCACGCCAAAGACAGAGGACGAGGCAGAGGCAAGGGGAGAGGGAGAGGTAGAGAGAGATGGAGAGAGGGAGAGAGGGAGGGAGGAGAGAGAGAGAGAGAGAGAGATGGAGGGAGGGAGGGAGGGAGGGAGGGAGTAGGGAGGAGAGACAGAGAGAGAGAGAGAGAGAGACCTGCGCATGGTATCCGATGTATTCAGTCCCTCTGAAAGTAGTCTTTATTCCTATGTATGTATGTATGTATGTATGTATGTATGTATGTACGTGCGTATGTATGTATGTATGTATGTATGTACGTAACGTACGTACGCATGTATATATGTATTTATGTATGTACGTGCGTATGTATGTATGTATGTATGTATGTATGTATGTATGTATGTAATGTACGTACGCATGTATACATGTATTTATGCATGTACGTATGTATGTATGTACGTATGTATGTATGTATGTCTGTGTGTCTGTATATCTGTACGTATATACGTATGTACGTATGTACGTATGTACGTATGTATGTATGTATGTATGTATGTATGTAGGTAGGTAGGTGTGTTTGTAGGAACCTCGGTAGACCGGGTCTGCAGCCCATATCAGATTGTTACTGTACCCAACAAAGTAAATTGTATTGTATTGTATTGTATTGTATTGGAATTGTGTATTGTAAGTAAGTAAGTAAGTAAGTAAGTAAGTAAGTAAGTGAGTGAGTGAGTAAGTAAGTAAGTAAGTAAGCAAGTAAGTAAGTAAGTAAGTAAGCAAGTAAGTAAGTAAGTAAGTAAGTAAGCAGCCCATATCAGATAGTTACTGTATCCACAAAGTAAGTAAGTAAGTAAGTAAGTAAGTAAGTAAGTAAGTAAGTAAGTAAGTAAGTAAGTGAGTAAGTGAGTAAGTAAGTAAGTAAGCAAGTAAGTAAGTAAGTGAGTGAGTGAGTAAGTAAGTGAATGAGTCCATATCAGATAGTTACTATATCCATAAGGTAGGTAAGTATGTAAGTACAATTTTCGATGGGAATATGAATATTTGAAAAAAAGTAAAAAGTAAAAAAAACTTTTACTATTAATACTTGTAACTTTTTGAGAGCGAGAGAGAGAGAGAGGTGGGGTATGACAGGGGTATCATACCCGGGTATGGGACAGGGGTATCATACCCGGGTATCATACATGCATCATCAATGACAGGTCCCTGTTCGACACTGGCAGCTATAGTGTCTTACGTTACATACATACATACATACATACATCTTTATCGACATCATATGGGACAGGGGTATGAGAGGCGGGGTATGAGACAAGGGTATGGGACAGGGGTATGAGAAACGGGGTATGGGACAGGGGTATACGTAGAGAGGCGGGCTATGAGACAGGGGTATGAGACAGGGGTATGGAACAGGGGTATGGGACAGGGGTATGAGAGGAGGGGTATGGGACTGGGGTATGAGAAATGGGGTATGGGACAGGGGTATGAGAGGAGGGGTATGGGACAGGGGTATGAGAAATGGGGTATGGGACAGGGGTATACGTATGAGAGGCGGGGTATGAGACAGGGGTATGAGAAACGGGGTATGGGACAGGGGTGTGGGACAGGTGTATGAGAGGCGGGGTATGGGACAGGGGTATGAGAGGCGGGGTATGGAACAGGGGTATGAGACAGGGATATGGGACAGGGGTATGAGAAACGGGGTATGGGACAGGGGTATACGTAGAGAGGCGGGGTATGAGACAGGGGTATGGGACAGGGGTATGAGACAGGGGTATGAGACAGGGGTATGGGACAGCGGTCTGAGAGGCGGGGTATGGGACAGGGGTATGGGACAGGGGTATGAGACAGGGATATGGGACAGGGGTATGAGAAACGGGGTATGGGACAGGGGTATACGTAGAGAGGCGGGGTATGAGACAGGGATATGGGACAGGGGTATGGGACAGGGGTATGAGAGGAGGGGTATGGGACAGGGGTATGAGAGGAGGGGTATGGGACAGGGGTATACGTATGAGAGGCGGGGTATGAGACAGGGGTATGGGACAGGGGTATGAGAAACGGGGTATGGGACAGGGGTGTGGGACAGGTGTATGAGCGGCGGGGTATGGGACAGGATGAGAGGCGGGGTATGGAACAGGGGTATGAGACAGGGGTATGGGACAGGGGCATGAGAAACGGGGTATGGGACAGGGGTATACGTAGAGAGGCGGGGTATGAGACAGGGGTATGGGGTATGAGAAACGGGGTATGGGACAGGGGTATACGTAGAGAGGCGGGGTATGAGACAGGGGTATGGGACAGGGGTATGAGACAGGGGTATGGGACAGGGGTATGAGAGGCGGGGTATGGGACAGGTGTATGAGAGGCGGGGTATGGGACAGGGGTATGAGACAGGGATATGGGACAGGGGTATGAAAAACGGGGTATGGGACAGGGGTATACGTAGAGAGGCGGGGTATGAGACAGGGGTATACGTAGAGAGGCGGGGTATGAGACAGGGGTATGGGACAGGGGTATGGGACAGGGGTATGAGACAGGGGTATGGGACAGCGGTATGAGAGGCGGGGTATGGGACAGGGGTATGAGACAAGCGGTATGGGACAGGGGTATGAGAGGCGGGGTATGAGAGACAGGGGTATGGTACAGGGGTATGAGAGTGGTATGACAGGCGGGGTATGAGAGGGGTATGCGAGGCGAGGTATGCGGGGTAGCTTATTGCAGAACGCGGGGCATAGTGGAATAATATTTAATCACAGACTAAGTCACTACCTTTACCTCTAGAGGCAAATTCTTCAAATAATCCTCATATCTAGGGCTGTCGATGGCGTCTCCAATACTCTCCAACGACCGATCTCGAATGGACACATAACCAGGGACCCGCATTGCCTCAGCTTTCTTGTAGTCGCGCTCTTTTGCATCCACCAGGAGCGCACGTCTGGCTGGATGAGCGCGTAGTCCCTCGAGCCAGCCACGAATGCTAAAATCATTAACGGATAATATTATGGCGCGACACACACATGTACAGGGATGTCAGTGTTGCTTGGCCAGCGGCCACAACTTGCATATCCTTGGGTATGCGGAAAGATTAGAGAAGCCAAGAATGCGACAAAATCTTATCTTCCTCAACCTTGCCGTAACAACAACAAGTTGTACATCCCTGAGTATGCGCTAATGCAAGCATGAGCCAGCCACGAATGCTAAAGTGATAGAGGATATAATGTGGTATGGCGGGAGATAGAGATTACTTCCTGTGATAAAAGCTGAGCGCGTCAGTCCTGGGGCGTCGACATGTTTGGCACGCTTCCAAGCCGCTTCTGTGCCTCCAATACAACCCTTCCCGACACTGGTTCCTGCAAACTTCCAATTTTTCGAACCCCCCGGTTCCTGCAACTTCCCGAATATCATAGATCAGTGTCTGGAGATTAGGCCAATTAATTCCGTCCGGGCAAATCAACACTCCTAGGATGTCCCATAACTTAATCTTGGACACGGAAGGGTGCTTCTCTTTCCATCTCATCACCAGCTCGAACGCCTCAGCAATGGTCACGCCACCATGCTCTCCCATAGCCCGACCAATCAAAACCGATAATCGCGTGTACGGCTGATGTCGGCCCCGTTCCTCCCTGCCTCCATGCAGGCGTCCGGCGACGCGCTCCTTGGCTTCCCTGCGGGCACGACGCAGCTTCTTGGCCGACATGGCATGAAGATAATCTGCACAAACAAAAATACGAATGCGACCTCATATTACCCCTCCCATACCCCAATACACAGAAATTGGAAGCTTGTTGAATAAAGTGCTAGGGTTTCTGGGGCCGCATCGAATAAAAACTGGTGAGGTATATTTTCTTTTTTTGTCCACACCAGCTTATTTTCGAATTGCCAGTAGCAAGAAATTGGAAGCTTGTTGAATAAAGTGCTAGGGTTTCTGTCCCGAACAATTTATCCAACACATATATCTAAGTAGTACCCCTCCTTAGTACAATTTATGCAACATAATAATAATTATGAATGCGACTTTGCGACCTCATACTCCCCCCATACCCCTCATACCCCATACATGGCATGAGGAGAACCTGCACCGACAAAAATACGAATGCAACCTCATACTATTACCCCTCCCATACCCCACCCATACCCCAATACACAGAAATGTTGAGCTTGTTGAATAAAGTGCTAGGGTTTAAGTTTCAAGGAGAAAGGCAAGATGGCGAAGACGCTGATGATGCCAGCTTCTGGTTTGTCGCCAAGGAGACTCAGCTGCATATATCCAGGCAAATACAGTACTCACGATGTCGACATAGGCAGTCAACGATTATTCTCATCAAAATAGTGGATTTAACGTGGATTTAGGGAAGTCAGAGAAGAATAATCGTTGACATACACCCAGAGATGTTATTGTTGCTTGGTCAGCAGCCACAACTTGTAATATTAACTCTGTGTATTTGCTAATGCATGAGCAAGCCACGAATACTAAAGTAACTGGAACTGTCGGAGCCAGAGCAAGAGTCGGCGCGGCCTCATACCCCATACCCCAAATATGAATGCAACTTTGCGACCTCATACCCCTCATACCCTATACCCCCATACCCCAAATATGAATGCAACTTTGCGACATCATGCCCCCGCACGAGAGAGAGAGAGAGAGAGAGAGAGAGAGAGAGAGAGAGAGAGAGAGAGAGAGAGAGAAACCGTCGAGAGTCCTGGAACTGTCAGAGCCAGAGCAAGAGTCGGCACGGCCTCATACCCCTCCCATACCCCATACACCATACCCCTCATACCCCAAATATGAATGCGACCTCATACCCCAACCATACCCCCGCACGAAAAGAGAGAGAGAGAGAGAGAGAGAGAGAGAGAGAGAGAGAGAGAGAGACACCGTCAGAGCGAGTACTGGAACTTTCAGAACCAGAGCAAGAGTCGGCGCGGCCTCATACCCTCCCATACCCCATACACCATACCCCAAATATGAATGCAACTTTGCGACCTCATACCCCAACCATACTCCCGCACGAAGAGAGAGAGAGAGAGAGAGAGAGAGAGAGACACCGTCAGAGAGAGTACTGGAACTGTCAGAGCCAGAGCAAGAGTCGGCGCGGCCTCATACCCCTCCCATACCCCCATACCCCTCATACCCCTCATACCCCAAATATGAATGCAACTTTGCGACCTCATACCCCTCCCATACCCCAGTACACAGAAATTGGGAGCTTGTTAAATAAAGTGCTAGGGTTTCTGG
>WBZZ01000573.1:37500-40000 GCA_019918135.1 Paulinella micropora
CGATCCTTCAAGCGGTCTTTCTATTGACCTATATCTATCTATACCTATCTACCTTTATTTATTTATTTATTTATTTATTTTTTCTTTTTTGTTATGATTATTTTTATTTATTTTATTTTATTTTATTAATTATTATTGTTTTTTTTTTTTTTTGGTGACATATTGTCTGCTAGGAGTATGGTTTCACTGTCAAGGGAGCCAAGGATGTTATGTCCATTCGTCTTGGCAAACTTAGTCCCCTCCTCCCCTCTGCCTCTCTCTCTCTCTCTCTCTCTTTCTCTATCTCTCTCTCTCTCTCTCTTATACCTTAATGATGAGAATAATAATAATAATAATAACAATAATAATAATAATAATAATAATAATAATAATAATAATAATAGTGCTTCTCAGTCAATGGCGAATGCATTTCTGCACATGTGCCTCCATCGTCTCACCCGCGAGGGGAGTACGAAGACTCGATTTGACGATAGGCTCTACTGACACCCCCGCAAGGCAGCTCCAAGCCTTCCAGACAGACCAATACTTTCAAAGAAAATATCCTTTGAAAATACTGGCACCGACGGGAATCGAACTGGCGACAGGTCCCAGATGGTAGACCTTAACCACTGGGCTATCGCGGTGCCACTAATAATAATAATAATAATAATAATAATAATAATAATAATAATAATAATAATAATAATAATAATAATAATAATAATAATAATAATAATAAGGGGTATGGAGGAGGGGTATGAGAGGGGTATGATACCTATATCTTAATAATAATAATAATAATAATAATAATAATAATAATAATAATAATAATAATAATAATAATAGGTACGGGAGGGGTATGGGAGGGGTATGATACCTATATTTAATAATAATAATAATAATAATAATAATAATAATAATAATAATAATAATAATAATAATAATAATAATAATAATGATAATAATACTGATAAGGGGTATGGGAGGGTATGGGAGGGGTATGGAGTATGGGAGGGTATGATACCTATATTTTTTTAATAATAATAATAATAATAATAATAATAATAATAATAATAATAATAATAATAATAATAATAATAATAATAATAATAATAATAATAATAATACTGATAAGGGGTATGGGAGGGTACGGGAGGGGTCCCGGTATGAGAGGGGCATGATACATATAATAATATTATAATACTAATCATCATCATAATAATAATAATAATAATAATAATAATAATAATAATAATAATAATAATAATAACAAGCCCTATTTGAGATGTAAAAAAAAAAGCCGCCACTCCCAATTCGGATACCTGAGGTAATCGGGAAGCAACCGAGGATTGCCACGCGAGTAAGTAATGTAGCGCCTTCGGGTCTGCTACCTTACCGAAACCTGTGGGTCCGTGTTGTTGCTACCATCTCTACTGGTACCGATGCCGGAACCGGCCGGTGTCAACCGACACCTGCCCACAGTTGACACCCGATCTCACTGGGCAAGACAATAATAATAATAATAATAATAATAATAATAATAATAATAATAATAATAATAATAATAATAATAGTGCCTCTCTGTCAATGGCTGATGCATTTCTGCACATGCGCCTCCATCGTCTCACCCGTGAGGGGAGTACGAAGAATTGACGATAAGCTCTAATGACACCCCCGCAAGGGCAGTTCCAACACTTCCAGACGGGCCGGTATGTTCAATGAAAATACTGGTCCAGAAATAGACCGGTATGTTCAATGAAAATACTGGTGGCACCGACTGGAATCGAACTGGCGACAGGGCTCAGATGGTAGAACTTGACCACTGGGCTATCACGGTGTCCAATAATAATAATAATAATAATAATAATAATAATAATAATAATAATAATAATAATAATAATAATAATAATAATAATAATAATAATAATAATAATAATAATAATAATAATAATAATAATAATAATAATAATAATAATAATAATAATAATAATAATAATAATAATAATAATAATAATAATAATAATAATAATAATAATAATAATAATAATAATAATAATAATAATAATAATAATAATAATAATAATAATAATAATAATAATAATAATAATAATAATAATAATAATAATAATAATAAAAAACCGAGTCATGTTTGTGTGCAGAAAAGAGAAATTCAAAGCCGTATACCAATGCGAACCACATCGGCGAATGCAACATCGTCTCGGGCGCCACTGTCCAGCCTGGCCAGGACAACGAGGACACCGAGGACGAGGACAAGGACGAGGAGGAGGAGGGGGGGAGAGGGAAGAAAAGTAAATCTAAAAACAAGAAGTCAGAGCAAATCAAAGTCCTGAAAAAAAAGTCAAAAAACTGGAAAAAAAAAGTCATAGCAAAGACAAAGCCAAACAAAACACCCGAGGGGAGCCGGAACCGTCACCAAAGAAGGAGGGAGAGAAGGACGCAGAGGAAGAGCAGGAGCAGGTGGAGCAGGCCGCAGACGCAGAGACAGCGGTCGAAACCATCG
>WBZZ01000573.1:45000-59886 GCA_019918135.1 Paulinella micropora
AACCAGCCCATAAGCATAAAGTCCTGTTGAAAATAATCCAGGACGAACGGGTAAAGTATGTTATGGTTACACATAGCTGTAAATCAAACAGCATGTCTCACGACCACAGGGATACTCTTGGAACTTTGCTCTCTCAAGGGTTTTCTTGAAATCATACCGAACTTGTGTTAAAGCAGCGGGAAGTGGACAGGTGTACGCGTTTCTGCTCATGGAACGCATTGCTAAGCAAGGTTGAGGCATAGCCAGTTATCAGGTAACCCTGCGAAGCCAGTTATCAGTTAGTAATAATAATAATGATAATAATAAAATACCCCTGTCATATCCCTTCATGCCTCATACCCCTCATACCCTTATACCCCATACCCATATACTCTCTCTCTCTCTCTGCACTGTAGTCCTCCAACGAAGAAGAGGGCCCTTGTAACCCAGCAGGGGACCAAGAAACTGCAGGGGCGGAACCAATGAGTCAGGGCCCTTCTACCCCTTGTACCCCAACAGAGGAAGTGGAAGGCGTGGAAGAAGAAGTGGAAGAAGAAGGATCAGGGACAACACCATGACAGTAATACTCTAAGTCCCTGCGAGAGAAAGAGAGAGAGAGAGAGAGAGAGAGAGAGAGAGGGAAGAGAGAGAGTGGGAAGAGAGAGAGTGGGAAGAGAGAGAGAGAGAAAGAAAGAGAGAGAGAAAGAAAGAGAGAGAGAGAGAGAGAGAAGAGAGAGAAAAGAGAGATAGAGAGAGAGAGAGAGAGAAAAAAAAAAGAGAGAGAGAGAGAGAGAGAGAAAAGAGAGAGAAGAGAGGGGACATAGACAAAATGAGGGGTATGAGGGACATAGAGAGAAATTGAGTGGTATGAGGGACATAGAGAGAAATTGCGAGGTATGAGGGAGATAGAGAAAATAAAGAGTATGAGGAACATAGAGAAAATGAGGGGTATGAGGGACATAGAGAGAAAATGAGCGTATGAGGGACATAGAAAAAATGAGGGTTATGAGGGACATAGAGAGAAAATGAGGGATATGAGGGAGATAGAGAAAATAAAGAGCATGAGGAACATAGAGAAAATGAGGGGTATGAGGGACTTAGAGAGAAAATGAGCGTATGAGGGACATAGAAAAAATGAGGGTTATGAGGGACATAGAGAGAAAATGAGGGGTATGAGGGACATACCCCTCAATTTCTCTCTATGTCGCTCATACCCCTCATTTTCTCTCTATGTCCCTCATACCCCTCATTTTCTCTGTGTCCGTCATACCCCTCATTTTCTCTATGTCCCTCATACCCCTCATTTTCTCTATGTCCCTCATACCCTCATTTTCTCTATGTGTCCCTCATACCCCTCATTTTCTCTATGTCCCTCATACCCCTCAATTTCTCTCTATGTCCCTCATACCCCTCATTTTCTCTCTATGTCCCTCATACCACTCATTTTCTCTCTATGTCCCTCATACCCCCCTCATTTTCTCTCTATGTCCCTCATACCCCTCATTTCTCTCTATGTCCCTCATACTCCCCTCATTTTCTCTCTATGTCCCTCATACCCCCCTCATTTTCTCTCTATGTCCCTCATACCCCTCAAATTTTCTCTATGTCCCTCATACCCCTCATTTTCCCTCTATGTTCCTCATACCCCTCATTTTCTCTGTGTCTTTCATACCCCTCAAATTTTCTCTATGTCCCTCATACCCCTCAAATTTTCTCTATGTCCCTCATACCCCTCATTTTCTCTATGTCCCTCATACCCCTCAAATTTTCTCTATGTCCCTCATACCCCTCATTTTCTCTATGTCCCTCATACCCCTCATTTTCTCTATGTCCCTCATACCCCTCATTTTCTCTCTGTTACTAACTGTTTTAATAAAATACTTGCCACTTTTAGAGCTTAAAAAAAAATTCAATCTCGATATCAAATTAATAATTGTAATTGATCCGGCAGTGGGACCATGTTGCGTATCTTATTAATAAATAAATCTGATACCCCTGCTAATAAATATTCTCCAAGTCCCTCATACCCCATCTGATACCCCGGCTAATAAATTTTCTCTAAGTCCCTCACACCTCACCTGATACCCCTGCTAATAAATTTTCTCGAAGTCCCTCATACCCCATCTGATATCGATACCCCTGCTAATAAATTTTCTCCAAGTCCCTCATACCCCATCTGATACCCCGGCTAATAAATTTTCTCCAAGTCCCTCATACCCCATCTGGGGGTTTCATACCCCATCTTGCACCTCATGCTATCTAATAAATTTTCTTCCAAGTCCCTGAGGGGTATCATACCCCCCCCCCCCCCCCCCCCCCCCCTAATAAATTTTCTCCAAGTCCCTGAGCGGTATGAGGTCGATACCCCTCATACCCCTGATACCCCCCCCCCCCCCCCCATACCCATGAGGGTATAATACCCCTTCTCTCTCTCATACCCCTCATACCCCAGGGGTATCATACCGGGTATCATACCCGGGTATGGAGGGGTATCGTTTGGCTGTGTTTCCCCATCATACAGGCTTCACAAAATCTAACACTATCCTCGCTTCCTGTTAATTTTCTACCCATTGCCTTTCCTAATGCATAGGTCTTCGGTAAAGCTTTATGCACTCTACACTGATGTATGACGTAAATGTCAACGGGCTTACCCTTTTTACCTTTCTCAGGATACATAGCGTATAAAACGCTGCCGCTAGCTTCCTCGTTCTCACTTACTCTCGCTTGCTTGCTCTCACTTTCTCTCTCTCTGGGGATTCCCGCCCCGCTTACCCGTCTTATTCTTCTTCTCTTTCACTTTGGGGTTGTAACGCTCGTTTATGTTGAGGGCTTGTCTTTCTCATTGTCCCAGCGATAGAGCATGCCAGGCGTAAGTCTCCCCCTCACGATCACGTCACTCTCTTTAATTCTTATGGGGTGCTTTAGGATTAATAGTTGCCCATTTTGGTGAATGATAGATCTGTGGTGGTTAATATGGTCCATGTTTCCAGTAGACATAATGTTGATTGGCACCTTGTTGTCTAACAACATATCTTGATTTACCAAAACTGGCTTTCCTGATCCATCTATTCTTGTCAACCTCGCTTCCCCCATGTTTCGCACCGCACTCTCTCCGTTCCCGGTGACTAAGCTAACGGGTTCAATCTCTCGGACGTTGTGTAAGATGTGCGGTGTGCATGCTATATCCCTGGACGATTCGCTGTGAACTATCATCTTTTTCTTGCGTCCTACCGTCTCGCTATCGTCTACCATGAGATTGTGATTTTCCTCTTCTTCCTCCTCACTCCCTTTCTTTTGGGCTTTGTTCTTTCTTTCTCTCTCAAATCTCTCCTCGTACATCCAATCAAGCTCTTCTCGTGCCTCGCAATACGATTTAAAGCTTATGGGAATTCCCGACCTCATCTCCTCGGAGGTTCTGGAGTGTTCTAGGTTTTCCGGGTCAAAATCCTCATCATCCTCCTCCATATCTGAGTGTCCGTCTATCTCCCGTCTCTCCTATCAAACTCCCTCTTTCTCGCTGCTGCCTGTTCTGGACTGAAGAACTTGTATGCATCTCCTGAGTGTAGCTTCCGCAAAAGTGCGTTCAGTGTAACCCCTCTCGCTTCTACCTCATGCCAAATCTTCATAAGGTGGGGCATCGATCGCACGATGAAAACAGCAAATTGATTGTCGTGGTTTTTAGCTAAGTCGAGTATTCCATAGTCTATTATTCCTAACAGCTCTGTGTAAAACTCGTTCTCTTTGCCGTCCGGGTCGTAACACAAACCCTCTTTCACTACTATCTTTTCTGCTCCCTTGGTTAACGCATATAGCAACCTAGCTATTTCCGTCTTCTCAGGTCTTGGATGTCCTTCACTGTGTCTGAACTCACACTCCCACTTAGCTCTTTCCTTAGCGTTTGCACTCTGAGTGGTTCTAGCTGCTCGCTCTCTATGACTGTCTCTCTTGTGATTTGTGGTGTGCCTGCTGCATGTTTCAGAAATACTTCGTTCACAGCCCAAAACACATCTGTCAACAGTCCATCTGCCTCTGCTACTCTCTCGCCTTCCTTCTTTGTCATCATCACAACATCTCCCGTTTCATCATCCAAAACACACAGGCTGTTCAACAGTTCACTTATTCTCTTAAAGTCCTCAAAGCTTATCACCTTTCCGTGTTCTGTGTCTCTTTTACTGCTCTTCCCTACAGGTGTTTCATGTGTGTAATACTATGTCTCGCTTGTCTGCTCTGTCTGTGACTCTACACTGTCTCCTACTCTATCCAGAGGAGACGGACCTTGTGGTAGTAGCGATGGTGGCCAAGACTTGCCCTCATTGTCCCTCCTATACTCTCATCAGCCTCATCAAATGCGATCTCTTTTCCAGCTCTAGTCCCGCCGGTCCTTGCCTCGTTTCCTGGCAAAACAGCATCATTCCGTGAATTTGTACTAACTCCTTTCTTATCGGGTTTTTCGACAATTTCCTTGTCTTTTTCTTCGATATTGGCGGGACTTAGCGAGTTTTTCTTCACGGGTTTTGCCGTATCTTTTTGCGAGATTTGCTGTGCACTCGCCCCCTTTCCCTCCCTCTCTCTCAGTATGCTTATCATCTCACTCTCTGACGGATAATCACGGGAAGGGCGTGGGCGACGTGAAGGGTCTTGTGCTAGGTCAATGTCAGGGAATAGTGGGTCTTGACGGGCATGATAACCACATAAGTCTGCATACACTAGCCTCTTTGCTGCCTCACCCGCCTTGCCCCCCCCCCCCCCCCCTGTCCAAACTTAACTCCACACTGTTCTCCCTTCCAGTTCAGCCCAGTACAACGAGTGGTTAGTGGGCCTATGATGTGACTCCTAGGAATGAATGTAGTGGGACGTGGTGTTTCGTTCTTTGTCTGTCTAGAGTTCTGAGGTGTGGGTGTCGGTTTCTCACTTTTCCGTTTCTCTTTCTCTTTCACTTGCGAGGGTTTTGGTTGCAATGGTGAGGGTTGCACACGTTGTGTGTCTCGTGAGGTTGTGAGGGCAGGAGTGGTTGTTGTAGAGGTGTCGGGGTGTTGAGCACTAGTGAGAGTGCGAGGTGGAGGTTGTGGGGTCTGTCTCGGAGTGTGTTTCGAGCCAATGGAGCACTCGACAGCTCCCCCCTCCCCCCCCCCCCCCCCCCCCCCCACGGGCTCTTGCGCGCGCGGGTTGATCTAAGGGTTTGTTGTCACTTTGCTCCTTTGGAGGCTCACTATCCTCCTCGCCCTCTTGCTCTGCTTCACGAGCAATAATGCTTTCCCCACTTTCTATGTTTCCCTCCATTGCTTCTTCTGCACCCTCCATCATGACTAGCCCATACTTTTCTTCTTCTGAGCTGTCTTCCCCTTCTGTCAGAATCTGACTTGTCTTCTTCTTCTTCCTCACCCTCCTCTCCTACTTTTCCCCTCATACGAGTGACTCCTTTGGCTCCTTTCTTCCTAAGCTTGCCACTCTTGTCTCTTTGCTTCCCCTTTGTTGAGTTAGAGTGAGCTGACTTTGGACTAGTTCGTTTGGGGCCTGACTTTTGTTTGGGGCAAAAACGCTTTGTGTGTCCAGTCTGATAGCAGTTATAGCATGTCATTGTCAGCCACCACTCCTGCTCTGAACTATCACTACCATTCTTGTTGCCCTTGCCCTTCCCGTTCTTAGTCCATTTCTTGTTCTTCTCTCTCTTTTCTCCCTTCTCTCCTCCCTCTCCCTCTCCAAACAGTAGATTCGCTCCCTTACCCTCTCTCTTCCTCTCTTTCTCCTTCTTACGTTCCTTTCTCAGTCTCTTCTTCTTCGCTTCCCACAACACGTAAATTTCTCTTGCCGACTCTACCATGTTGGCCTGCTCGCTGCTGCTAATTATAATCTATGATGATCGTTGAGGTATGCGGGCCGATAGACCTCATGCTCTGCTACCTTCTCTAACAACCCATTTACTGCTTCCTCTGGCTCAAATGGCTTCCCTCTCAGAGCTTCTAGCCAGTTCTTCTGCAGTAGATGTTGTGTTAGATACTCATCCATATCCTCTGTCGGTCTCGGTCTCATCTCTTAAATGCTTTCTCCTCTATGTATCTCGCCGCACCACTTAGATTACCGTATTTTGCTTTGACAATGCCGACTTTCTCAAACGGGCAAGGAACGTTTTTACTGCGAAGAAATTGAACCACCTTAGATTCCGAGAATGCTGTTGTTACGAGAAGTCGGAACATTCCTGCAGCGATGCAGATACTGCTGTTCTTCTCTGTATCTTTTCTTCCTCAGCAAGTACACGTCCTTGTTGGTTCTTGTCATCGCTCTTTTCTTCTTTCTGTTCGCCCTATCCTCCCAAGCTTTCTTCTCTTCCTTTGAGAGGTTTTTCCAGTTGGCAGATTTCTCTTGCTGTGTCTTCTGGTCTTGTGGTGTTTGGCTTCTTCTCTGTCTCTGTTGTCGTGTTTGTTGTGTCTCTGTTTCATCTTCTTCGTCGTCTGATCCTTCCGGTGTGTCCACCTCGTGTGGTTCTCTCGGTTCTTCCATTTCTTCTGCTTTTCTCATCCTGTCTCTATCATAACCATACTTTGTTCTTGCCGCTTTATGGTCTTTGAAAGCATCATGAAACATATCCCCGAGTGTTGTGCTAATCCCGTAGGCATACTCCTCTATCTGGTAATAGCAGCTCTGTAAATCCTTTTTATTTCCGCTAAACACCGGAGTGTGAGACATCAATTGTCTCATGCTGATCGCATGGTGCCGAAATTCGTTTCCCCAGCTCATAACCGATAGGTAATACCCGGTCACTCACGGACCTAATACCTTAGACGCCGGTTTGCTGAGAGACTCCGTTAGAAGCCACGATACCAATCGACACTTTTAATCCGCACGTAGATAGCAGAACTGACAAACTCAAAGGTAATAATGAAACTGAAATAAAGTCCGCACGACTGTAATTATTACACAATGGTCAGTGTCCAATTCTGAATGCCAATATGGACCGTTACATCCGTTATAATTATTGACTAGAACTATACGGATAAATTACTTACCAGTCACAAAGTAATTACTAAAAGTAAAACGTAATTGTCCTACCAACGAAAGGCCATCGTTGGAGTTACCACAGGGGACGATGTTGCAGTAGGCAGTGGGGCAGCTGGGGTATTGGGGCTCGTCGATGGATGAGTCGGTGGTGCAGGTCCCAAAGGAATACTTCCCAAAGTCGCTGCTGGGGTCGTACCAGTCAGGGTTGATGGAGGCACGGTGATGGGAGTGCTTGCAGGAGTAGGAAGTACCAATCGATTCCAGAAAGTGATCCAGGCGCCCCAGGAATCGAAGTCGAAACAGGCAAATAGTTAACAAATTCCTCTAAAGGAATGATGGTACCCAGTTGGTTCCAGAGAGCTTCGTGTTGAGCCGCAGAGCCTGTAGGTCCCAAGTACTCCTGGTAGATGTCGTGGGCTGTCATTTTGGGGTACACATCAGCTTGAGGGCAGGTGTCGGTACCATTGGTAGATGAAGCAAATTAGTTTGCTTGTCTTTTACTGCCTTGAGTAGAACATTCCGGTATTCACCAGAGTAGTTGGTGAAAGATCTTCTCAAAACTGCGTTGATTGTGTCCAATAGAGGTCCGTAGTAAAGGGATTTGACTTCCCTTCTTCAACTTCCTTCAGGAATTGCTTCTCGGAGGGCAGGAGACCATGATAGACGCACAGGATGGTAAACGGATCCAAGTATTTCCTCTTGTGCTCACAAAGCCGCGGCAGGGGATCGTCATAGCGTGAATTGGCTAACATGGTAGGCTACCAGGAGTAAGCCAGGCAGTGTGGGTACACTTGTAGAGCGCGATGAGCAGCGGAGAGGGTGATCTTTGCTGGGTGCTAAGGCATGGTGACCCTAACACAAACAAAATCAAACCAGACACATACTGTGTTGGCTGGCTGCATAGAGTGTAGAAGAGCAGAGAGACAACACAAAAATGCAAAGACAGGTGAACTATCTGTCTCACATATGTGGTTTTTGATGACCTCTAATCTCCTACGTTCGTTGAGTAGTACCTTCCTTGTAGAGGTGTTTTCAAATCGACCTGTCGACAAGGCACACATACTAGACATAACTCTGTGTGTGTAGCTTCCACTTGAAAGGAAAATTTGAATTGTATACGTATCCTGTCATTCTTTTCGTCACTTCATTTCTTCTTTCCAGTCGTTGTTTGTACATGTACATGTACATGTACATGTAGTTAGGTTTTTTCGAGCACGAGTTGAAACTAGTAAATTAAAATATGTAATTATTTCGTCTTGTCTAGCTTGTGAACATGCATATGGGCCTGTTTTAATTTTATTAATTATAAAATCATATGCATATTTTGCCCCTCCGCGCGGCCGGTGGGTAAATGAAGCAGTACGTTGGCAGGTCCAAGACAATTGCAAAGGAGCTCGAGGACCATTCATTCGCCTTTTCTCTTTTAATGTGGAGTAGTAATTGTACTAAGACTTCGTACTTAAACCATTCATTGTACCGGTACCAGTTCATGATCACATATACAACTTAAGTTTTTCAAATTAAACCATCTTCCCTAACCAATTTTTCTAGTTTTTTCACACCCACATATTTCCCGCCACTTCCAACCAACTCCCAAAATTCTCCGCTCAAAATCAAATGCAGGTAAATACATTTATGTGTTTATCATTGTTAGACTTTAATGTTTACAAAATGTGCCACTATTTATCTATCTTTTTGTGAGTTTACACTGGAGGCCAATGCGTTTTGCCGTTTTACTTCTGGCGGATGCCATTTTTGTCAGCACATTGTTATTACATCAGCTATGCATCATTTTTCCAAGAGTCATAACGGTAGAGACATCAGCTGTGCATCACTTTTTCAAGAGTCATGACGGTAGAGAAATACGTGGCAAAGGAGTTCGCAGGGCGTTCTCAAGGCGTTCACAGTGCATTCACAAGGCGTTCGACTTGACCGTTGGGAATGCATGTCTCTTGCGTGCTTTGCTGCTTCATTATTCGTTCGATTGGTTTTCGTCTGTTTGAGTTCTATTCGAGTTCTGAGTTCTATTCGCTTGACCACTACCAATAAGTTCTGGACTACTTGGAGACAAGAACATGGAAGTCTGTTGCCGCTTGGAGTTATGCAGTACGTTGCCAAATCCGTATTGGAGAATGGTCAACGAGCCTCAAGGCCATGCGCCTAGCGTCCTCCACCTTGCGACCATGGGCCAAGTATGGAAGCGAGAAGCGGAACACCGCCAGCGACTCAGCTCCCAAAGCCAAGTCTTCGTCTACCTGCAAGCAATGGGCGTTGGGCACCTGTACTTGGGGCAAGAGATGCAGGTTCCAACATTCCTGCCCAGTATGTCCTGACCAGAGCCACGTCAAGGCAAAGTGTCCCCAGAAGGACAAATGGCCTTTCTGACTATCCATCGACGAAGAGCTCAGCCTCATGGTAGAAAGTGACGAAAGGTTGAGCGGTGAGAGGGAAGGAGTAAAACGAAATGTAATGTGCGTGCGGCCTGGGGGTGTAGTGAGTAAGAAGTGTGAGAATGTGTCAAGTGATGAATGCGAGGTGAGTGTGCGCGAGAACAATGATGTAAAGGTCAGCGATTGTGAGAATATATTAAGTAAGGATTCGTGTGATGTGAGTGTACGCGTGAGTGATGGCAAGAGTGTATGTGTGGTTGAGCGCAAGAGTGATCCTAAGTCCTCTCCTATTGGTAATAGCAAAGTAGATACGAACGAGCGTAGTAGGCAAGTTCGGCACGAACTTAGCTTGTCACGCAGTGCTAGTCATGCGATCTGTGGCACGCAGAGGCATGTACTATGGATACCGCAGGGTGAGCGAGCGGCACGCTTAGCTTCCCGACCGGTAGACCTTGCGGTAGTGGGGATGGACCAGCCTGTTGGTCGCAGACGTGGGCAACCTCCTCTCGTCGTCCGCAAGAAAAGCGTACCCCCTCCCTTTCTTCCCCCTCATTCATTTTTTTCTATTTTTTCTCCTCTTCCTCCTATTCCATCTCCTCCTCTTTCTTCTTCTCCTGTATCAATTTCTACTTCTCTTTCTTTTCCTGCCCTTGCTGATGCCTCTCCTTTCCTCATTCCCACCTGCACTTTTTCCCCGACTGGTATTTTGGCATGGATGTGGGAGCGCGTACGCTACGAGGCAGAAGAGGCAATGGGCGCTATTTGTGAAGTTCGTTTTTCTTCCCTTTTCTTCTGAGCGCGCAGATATCAGCATTCCCGACGCATTTGGTGATGTCCAACGTGCAAGAGTCCCTCCGGCGCCTTGCTTCAACGTGAGCAGTACTGCCACGCCATGGCTTCCCTTCTGGTTAACCCCGTGGGAGTGGACTTCAGCTCCGACTACGATCGGCACACTGGTGAAGGCAAAAGCAGTTGTACTGACTGTTACTAGCGTACCTATAGACAACTGGGAAGGTCAACCGTGGGCTACTCACGTCTGGTGGCCTGCAAGCCGCAACGGTGAACGCCCTCCTCCTGTCAGCTCCCCTAGGTTTGTTTTTGGCAGACTTTCGAGCAACGCGTGGCAGGGGACGCGACATTATCTCTCTTCCGTTAGTTGCAGAGTGGAATCGTATCGAAAAGAATAAGCGACGTTGTCTGCCACCGGTAGATTTTGTGGTCAAGCCCTATGCAACAAAGCTCAACTTGCAACGATTGCGGACTTGGTGACTGCGTGCTCCATGCTGTCGGCTGAAGACAAAGAGTGGTTCTTAGCCTGTTGCGAAGCGCAGCACACAAAATATCGGGGGGTTGGTGAGTTTTTGCGTGATTACTCCGTTCACGGCGACGATGAAGTCGAGGCTAAGCGATATGCAGCAGTACTCAAGCGAGTAACAGAGGGCAAGGCAGCTGGGTCGTTTGATAGGCCACCTTTTCCAAATCCTTCATGCCCTCACCAGGCTATCGTTGCTAGAGAGTTCACAATTCCTAAAGATAAATGGAATCCTTCTTCGTTATCTATCCGCAACATCAATCACGGCTCGTTCCCACGTGGACTGTCTGTCAATGACCTTACGCCCCGCTTGGACATTGGTGTCGACTACTTTACTTTCGCCCAACACATTTCCAAATTAGCTGCTCTAGGACCAGGGTGTTGGGGCTACGGGGGTGACGTCAAAGACGCGTATCGGCAGCTTGGAGTTCGACAGCAATACCTGTACCAGCAAGTCTCCTCGGTGTGGGACAGTGACGGAATTCGCCATTTTTTCGTCGAGCTCTGTGGCAAGTTTGGTCAAGTTGCAGCTGGTGACAACTTCGTGCGCGTCGTGACCATCCTCAAGATCGTTGCAAAATACCTCCCCGACCCAATTGAGCTCGACAATTACGTGGATAACTTTGTCAGCCAAGCGGCAACTGAGGTAGAGGCACGCGCGGAGTTGCACAAGCTCACATCCTTTTGCAAGGACATTGGTCTGGACTTGCATGAGGTGTTCTGCGAACAGCGCTACAAGTTCCTCGGCTGGATCGTTGATACAGTACGTTGGCTGGTTATTATACCGGACGCGAGACTTGTGTTAGTCTTGGAGGTTCTTCATGGCCTTGCAACAGTCAGCTGGGTGCAGACCGACAAGTATGCATCTTACAAGGGACTTCTCACGTGGCTCGCGACATTCGTTGCGTGGTTACGACCCCTGATGGGTCACATGCATGAGTGTCATACAACCATGGTCAGAAGAGGTTCTAATGGCGGAAGGGCGAGTTGCCGCGTACGCGACTGTGCACTCTGGGCAGCGCGCCTTGTCGAGCATACCAAAGGAGAATTCCCAATCGTCGACTATCACCGAGAAGGACATTTTGATCCGAAGACTCTATTATTGACTGGCGACCATAAATGTATCACTATCTGGTGCGATGCGAACAAGAGCAAAAGTTCGCAGTGGGGCCGCGCATGGCTCGTCGCATCAGACGGACAATCGCAAGGATCTTTCTTAGCCGAACCTTAGAATTCGAACGAGAAAGAAGAGGAGATATTCATTTGTGACTCTGGAGAGGATGCTGCCTCTAGACGTGAACTATTTAATTACTTGCATGGGGTGTGGGAAATATGTTGACGGGTGATAGACAGACATTACTTCCATATGTTGACGGGTGATAGACAGTTTTGCGTTGTGGGTAACTGTGCGCCTGCATGCGCATGCATTGCCAAAGCTTATTCTCCAACGCGAGGCATGCAAGTCATACTTAATTTGTATCTATGGATGTTTGCTGAGCGAAATATTAGCGTGCTTGCTTTCTGTGTAGAGCGTGAGCGCATGCTTATTGTTGATGTTCTGGCACGTGGTCAGGTAGAGAAGGCGGGCCTCCTTCTTACGAGAGAGGGATCTTTCAAACTTGGTTCAAAGGCCACCCCGCCTGCACGTCCGCTAGTTGGTTAGTCGACGAGGCTGTTGGCTACTTGGACCGAGGCCTAGCCTATTCCACAAGCAAGAGCTACGCATCGGGAGTTAACCGGCTACGTAGCTTTGCAGAGGCTTATGAAACTAACAGATGGCACATTCGTTGGTGGGAGCCAGACTCTGCGCTTATCGTTCTATTCATGGCTTACATCATCGGACAAGTTTCGGTAGGGACCCTAAAGGTATATCTATATGGTATACGTGACTTTTGCCTTTCGCGAGGATTGGATGATCCGCTACAGGACTATTACGTGGAGAGGTGCTGGCGGGGCATCAAACGCAGCAAAAAGAAAGAGAAGGATGTGCGTTTGACGCTGACTTTAGACTTGCTAATCCGTGTCGTTTCTTATGTGGTTACGTTCCTTGTTTCGGGTCGTGTTAGTCCGAGAGAACGACATGACATTATTCTTATCTGCTCAGTTATGGTGTGGGGGGTCGTCGGCCTTTTCCGTGTTGGCGAATTAGTTGTTTCTGGACCTAAACATTGTGCGCGCATCTTGAGGCGAGCTCATTGCACGTTGATGGAGGACGATGGAAATATTTGTTTGCGAGTTGTCCTGGATGGCTCGAAAACAGACCCATTCAGAGGTGGAGTTGATGTTTAGCTTGCGGACCTTCAACAGATGCTCGTTTTGCCAGTGTTTTGGTATAAGAAGTTAGATTCGTCTTGATATTTCAGTCGGACTCAAGAGGGGCAGTGCACAAGCTATGTTCAGATGGAGCAACGGCACTGCTGTATCGCGTGAGACGTTTGTGACTCATGCTCGTGCGTTGTTGGTAGATGCGGGTATTGCATTTGGCAAGGATTTCAACGGAATTTCGCTGAGGCGAGGGGGCGCTAAGTCTCTTAAGCTAGCGGGTGCGTCCGATTTAACCATTATGAGAGCGGGACGCTGGTCATCTGACTGTTTCAAGAAATACGTTGAGACTTCTCGTTTTGAGATTTTACAAGAGCAGCGTTATCTTTTAGATCTGTTTTAGCTTTTAGCTTTGGACTGTTTGAGGCCTTCGTCCCTGGGTGGGCTAGAGTAGTGCCGGGTGCTGATCCCGGTTAGGACGAGCCACGGCACGTGGCAGCCATGGCGTGTGGCAGATATTTATTTGTTTTGTTCCGTCCTAAACTCTAAGGTACTCAGGCTGTGAGTAGCTGCCCGGCATGGGCATGGTCCGGCATTGGCCTCAGGCTTCACACTGTCCAATGTCTTTTATTAAAGGGCTCGTTTTTGTGTAACGATTTAAAGTTTACTGCAGGTAAATACATTTATGTGTTTATCATTGTTAGACTTTAATGTTTACAAAATGTGCCACTATTTATCTATCTTTTTGTGAGTCTACACTGGAGGCCAATGCGTTTTGCCGTTTTACTTCTGGCGGATGCCATTTTTGTCAGCACATTGTTATTACATCAGCTATGTATCATTTTTCCAAGAGTCATAACGGTAGAGACATCAGCTGTGCATCACTTTTTCAAGAGTCATGACGGTAGAGAAATACGTGGCAAAGGAGTTCGTAGGGCGTTCTCAAGGCGTTCACAGTGCATTCACAAGGCGTTCGACTTGACCGTTGGGAATGCATGTCTCTTGCGTGCTTTGCTGCTTCATTATTCGTTCGATTGGTTTTCGTCTGTTTGAGTTCTATTCGAGTTCCCCACCCATCCCGCCCTTTTCTGTGAGGCCTGGAGGCTAGAGTAGTGCCGGGTGCTGATCCCGGTTAGGACGAGCCACGGCACGTGGCAGCCATGGCGTGTGGCAGATATTTATTTGTTTTGTTCTGTCCTAAACTCTAAGGTACTCAGGCTGTGAGTAGCTGCCCGGCATGGGCATGGTCCGGCATGGGCCTCAGGCCTCACACTGTCCAATGTCTTTTATTAAAGGGCTCGTTTTTGTGTAACGATTTAAAGTTTAAAAACCCAGAGCCTAGAGAGCAGCTAGATCTAGCAGTTCTAGATCTAAGCCACCAACCGCGCCGAACTGATTACAAAAAAAATTGGTATTTCTACCATTTGAAAGCCACCCACACTTGCTCGATTTTTTCTCCTGATGGTACTATTTCTAGTAACCATTGCACATCTTTATTAGGCACTTGGTCCTTAAAATCTTCTTTTCATACCGATGTTATGAGGGGTTTTCTGAAGGACTTCCATGTGGCCATTGAAGAGCTTTTATAAGTTCTAGAGGTTGTCATAAACTCATACAGGTCGCATCGTTAGTTATGGAGGTTTCTGTTTTGGAATCGTGGGTGGGCGCTTGGATTCGATCTTGTTAATGGAGGCTTCTTGGATCCTGAGACTTGTGTTTAGTTTAGGGGATTTTGGACTTTCAGTATGTATAGATTATAAATTTTTTTAGCTTGAAGTAAGTCATCCCAGTAGTCCTGCTTCTGGTTTGTCTTTAGGAGTATAGTTTCCGTAAAGGGAACTGCTTTCCTAGTAAACAACAACTACTATTACTACTATTGTCATTTTCTGCAGACTGTATCTCTTGTTTCATGCAGGTTGAAGGGGCAACTGAGGCTGCTTTAGAGTT
>WBZZ01000574.1:2500-5000 GCA_019918135.1 Paulinella micropora
ATCCGTTCGAGAATTTCGACGAATTCTTCGATGTTGAAGAAGATATTCAATTCGACCATATCCAGTCGCGCCCAGGCCAACCCCCGCCGCACCACCACCACCACTCCCACCCCAACCAACAACACCACGAGGGACGTTTCGCCCACCAGGGCGGCAACTTCCCGCAGGTCTATCTATACCTGTCCGCCAAAAAACATGTAAAATTTCGCGAAATGTTACCGTTAACTTGAGAATTTATTTATTTATTTATTTATTTATTTATTTATTTATTTATTTATTTATTTATATTTTATTATTATTATTATTATTATTTTCATAAAAGGAGGGATATTCGTTTCGACCATTTTTCAAGCGCACAATCCTACACAACCGCCGCGTCCGCATGTTTCAGCGAAAATTTTGCGGTGTTCGCGGTGATCTGGTGATCCAGCTCGTGATTTCAACCAAAATTTCGCGGCACATACGGTGATTCGTTGATTTCTCGGGAATGTGACCGCATTTCTGTCGCCTCTTTGCGTCCCCGCCCCCCCCCCCCCCCTTCCCCACCTAAACCCAAAAATTTGGAATCCCTATCGGAATACATCATGGTTTGGCTAGCTCCAGACTCAATCTTAATGCTGATTCTTTTTTGTTTTGTGTTTTTTTGTTTTGTTGTTGCTGTTGTTGTTGTTGTTGTTTTGTTTTGTTTTGTTTGTTTGTTTGTTCTTTTTTTTTGGGGGGGGGGGGATTTCATGCAAATACTTGCGTTAAAGTTAAAGGAGTGTCCTAAATGCCCCCCCCCCCCCCCCCTCCCCTCCCCCCCCCCTTTTTTTTCTTCTTTTTTTTGTTGTTGTTGCACGCAGGGTGGTACGCCGCAATATCCGGAGCATTTCGCAAACCACCTGCATGCACACCACCAGGCCCATCAACAACAGGCAAACATGCAACACATGCAGGTTCTATCGATCCATCCATCTATCTCTATCTCTATCTATCTATCTATCTATCTATCTATCTATCTATCTATCTATCTATCTATCTATCAGCAAAAGGCAGACATGCAATACATGCAGGTATTTGTATATCGAAATCTATGTCTATATCCACATCGATATATGTGTATCCATATCTATACCTATATCTATCTATCCTATCCTATCTATCTATCTATCTATCTATCTATCTATCTATCTATCTATCTATCTATCTATCTATCTATCTGTCTATCTGTCTATCTACCTATCTATCTATCTTTCCATTATCTATCTATCTATCTATCTATCTATCTATCTATCTATCTATCTATCTATCTATCTATCTATCTATCTGTCTGTCTGTCTGTCTATCCATCCATCCATCCATCCATCCATCTATCCATCCATCCATCTATCTATCTATCTATCTATCTATCTATCTATCTATCTATCTATCTATCTATCTTAGGCCACTTGAGGTGTCACTGACCCTCTCTTGGGCTTGATTTTTTGAAATGGGTGCCATCTGTCGACAGACAGAGAATTAGGGGATGGTGTGGGTGTGCTGGGCCCGTGGTGGGGTGCCTTATGTGTGCCTAGCCATACGCCTATAAGTCACATGCCGAAACAGCGACGGGAAGCACAAATCCTGTTCCCTCAGGGTGCCCTTTCTCGCTTGTTGAGCCCGGAATAAAACCCACAGTGCTCTGTCGGTTTATACTAGACTGTCGAAAAGTCTCGAAACTCCATCTGCTTACTGGGCCCTCTGTAATGGAGGTGGGAGCTCGTTCTGCAAGGGGCGCTTTATGGAACGAGCCCTGGCCCCGCCTGGTACTAGGGAGCTTTGGTATTGCCTGTATCAGTCCCTTCCGTGCAAACATCACGGCTTAGCTGGGCATCGGGTTAATACTTTACCCACAGACTTCCTGGTTGACGAAATCAGAAGCTCCTTTTTTCTGACATTAGTCGATATTTCATCAGTTGATCTTATCACTTACTCTACGGAATGAACCAAGGCCACTTGAGGTGTCACTGACCCTCTCTTGGGCTTGATTTTTTGAAATGGGTGCCATCTGTCGACAGACAGAGAATTAGGGGATGGTGTGGGTGTGCTGGGCCCGTGGTGGGGTGCCTTATGTGTGCCTAGCCATACGCCTATAAGTCACATGCCGAAACAGCGACGGGAAGCACAAATCCTGTTCCCTCAGGGTGCCCTTTCTCGCTTGTTGAGCCCGGAATAAAACCCACAGTGCTCTGTCGGTTTATACTAGACTGTCGAAAAGTCTCGAAACTCCATCTGCTTACTGGGCCCTCTGTAATGGAGGTGGGAGCTCGTTCTGCAAGGGGCGCTTTATGGAACGAGCCCTGGCCCCGCCTGGTACTAGGGAGCTTTGGTATTGCCTGTATCAGTCCCTTCCGTGCAAACATCACGGCTTAGCTGGGCATCGGGTTAATACTTTACCCACAGACTTCCTGGTTGACGAAATCAGAAGCTCCTTTTTTCTGACATTAGTCGATATTTCATCTATCTATCTAATCTATCTATC
>WBZZ01000574.1:10000-25000 GCA_019918135.1 Paulinella micropora
TATCTATCTTCCATCTGCTTACTGGGTCCTCTGTAATGGAGGGAGCTCGTTCTGCAAGAGGCGCTTATGGAACGAGCCCTGGCCCCGCCTGGTACTAGGGAGATTTGGTATCGCCTGTATCAGTCCCTTCCGTGCAAACATCACGGCTTAGCTGGGCATCGGGTTAATACTTTGCCCACAGACTTCCTTGGTTGACGAAATCAGAAGCTCCTTTTTTCTGACATTAGTCGATATCTCATCAGTTGATCTCATCACTATCTCCACGGAGTGAACCAAGGCCACTTGAGGTGTCACTGACCCTCCCTTGGGCTTGGTTTTTTGAAATGGGTGCCATCTGTCGACAGACAGAGAATGAGGAGATGGTGTGGGTGTGCTGGGCCCGTGGTGGGGTGCCTTATGTGTGCCTAGCCATACGCCTATAAGTCACATGCCGAAATAGCGACGGGAAGCACAATCCTGTTCCCTCAGGGTGCCCTTTCTCGCTTGTTGAGCCCGGAATAAAACCCACAGTGCTCTGTCGGTTTATACTAGACTGTCGAACAGTCTCGAAACTCCATCTGCTTACTGGGTCCTCTGTAATGGAGGTGGGAGCTCGTTCTGCAAGGGGCGCTTATGGAACGAGCCCTGGCCCCGCCTGGTACTAGGGAGATTTGGTATCGCCTGTATCAGTCCCTTCCGTGCAAACATCACGGCTTAGCTGGGCATCGGGTTAATACTTTGCCCACAGACTTCCTTGGTTGACGAAATCAGAAGCTCCTTTTTTCTGACATTAGTCGATATCTCATCTATCTATCTTATCTATCTATCTATCTATCTATCTATCTATCTATCTATCTTTGAAATGGGTGCCATCTGTCGACAGACAGAGAATTAGGGGATGGTGTGGGTGTGCTGGGCCCGTGGTGGGGTGCCTTATGTGTGCCTAGCCATACGCCTATAAGTCACATGCCGAAATAGCGACGGGAAGCACAATCCTGTTCCCTCAGGGTGCCCTTTCTCGCTTGTTGAGCCCGGAATAAAACCCACAGTGCTCTGTCGGTTTATACTAGACTGTCGACAGTCGACAGTCTCGAAACTCCATCTGCTTACTGGGTCCTCTGTAATGGAGGTGGGAGCTCGTTCTGCAAGGGGCGCTTATGGAACAAGCCCTGGCCCCGCCTGGTACTAGGGAGCTTTGGTATCGCCTGTATCAGTCCCTTCCATGCAAACATCACGGCTTAGCTGGGCATCGGGTTAATACTTTACCCACAGACTTCCTTGGTTGACGAAATCAGAAGCTCCTTTTTTCTGACATTAGTCGATATCTCATCTATCTATCTATCTATCTATCTATCTATCTATCTATCTATCTATCTATCATCTATCTATCTATCTATCTATCTATCTATCTATCTATCTATCTATGTATCTATGTATCTATCTACCTATCTATCTATCTATCTATCTATCTATCTATCTATCTATCTATCCATCTATCCATCCATCCATCCATCAATCCATCCGCCCATGCATCTATCGGTCTATCTATCTATCTATCTATCTATCTATCTATCTATCTATCTATCTATCTATCTATCTATCTCTATCTATCTATCTATCTATCTATCTATCTATCTATCTATCTATCTATCTATCTATCTATCTATCTATCTATCTATCTATCTATCTATCTATATATCTATCTATCTATCTATCTGGGATGTGTATACTCAGAACGGCAGGTTGGTGACAAAGACGATCGAATCAAATGGAGAAGAAACAAGGGCATCTATCGGTATCACACACACACACACACACACACACACACATATATATATATATATATATATATATATATATATATATATATATATATATATATATATATATATATATAGAATGCAATCGTAACGTAATGTCATGTCATGTCATGTGTAATGTCCTGTCATGTGTGATTTCATGTGTAGTGTAATGTAATGTAATGTAATGTAAATGTAAATGTAAGTCTAATCTAATCTAATCTAATCTAATCTAATCTAATGTAACGTAATGTAATATAATGTAACGTCATGGAACGTAATGTCATGGAACGTAATGTAATGTAACGTAATGTAACGTAATGTAACGTAATGTAACGTAACGTAACGTAACGTAATGTAATGTAATGTAACGTAACGTAACGTAACGTAACGTAATGTAATGTAATGTAATGTAACCGACCGAGCTACTTACCTGCCTGCCAACTGTCTACCTATCTATCTATCTATCTATCTATCTATCTATCTATCTATCTATCTATCTATCTATCTATTTCGTCCAGTGTTGCATAGCCCGGGCTAGGTCCCTGCGGGGGTTTAGGCCTCATACAATGTCATCATTGTAGCTTGCGCAAGCTTACGGTGCTCAAAACACTTGGACTAACGGCTTCCTTTTCTTTCTCTTCTTCCTTATCCTCCCACTCTCCATTCCTAGATTGCCTTTTTCTTCAACGTCCTTCCTCCTCTTCTTTTTCCAGAACACAGTCTACCCGTGATTCCCATCCCGGACACATGCACAGTACACAAATTATTGTTTGATGTGAAACTGCGTTCCTTTGCAAGGACTACATTCCTTTGCGACATCTCATCTATCTATCTATCTACCTACCTATCTATCTATCTATCTATCTATCTATCTATCTATCTATCTATCTATCTATCTATCTCTCTCTCTCTCTCTCTCTCTCTCTCTCCCTCCCCCTCCCTCCCTCCCTCCCTCCCTCCCTCCCTCTCTCTCTATATCTCTCTCTCTCTCTCTCTGTCTCTCCCTCCCTCCCTCCCTCCCTCCCTCTCTCCCTCTCTCCCTCCCTCTCTCTCTCTCTCTCTCTCTCTCTCTCTCTCTCCCTCCCTCTCTCCCTCCCTCCCTCCCTCTCTCTCTCTCTCTCTCTCTCTCTCCCTCCCTCCCCCTTCCCCCCAGAGGAAAGCGAGAACGGGCAGACACGACGTCGAAGCGGTCGAAGCAAACACACAGAGCTTTAACCCTTAACCCTTGTCGCGTCCAAAATTTGACGTGGCGTCCATTTTTGGAGGGCTCATTCGGACGTCATCATCGTCATCGTCATCATCGTCATCATCATCATCCTCATCGTCCTGTTCACATAAAAGCATTCACCGCCAATTAACCTAGGTAATTACCCTTGATGTGGTCGGCTTCCCGGGGAAATTCCCTGAATTTCGGAATTTCCCCGGGACTAACCACAACAAGGGTAATTACCTAGGTAATCGGCAGTGAATGTTTTTATGTGGTTTGTTGGACATGTCTTGTTCTGAGCTTTCACAACGATGGCTTCAGCACTGCCATATTAATATCTCTGATAGACTGCCACGAGAAAAATCCTTTCGATTTCTCAGGCTGATTCTATTTCAGCCTGGAATGGGACCGGGATGGGCCTGGAAATTCAATGGAACTGAATTCTCCTAATGTTTTCTTTATTGTTTTCTTTATATACATCCGAGGTACTTTCCTAAGCTCGTAGGCATGGGTTGGAAGCCGGAGTAAGTGAGGCATAGACAGTGTAAAGATAGAAAAGAGAATAAAACGTGTGAAATAGGAAGAATGAGAAGAGAGGCGTCGCCCACCAAGAGAAGTTCCTTGTACTTAACCACCATGAGCAATGACTTCAACCGTTTCGTTCTCAGCCGGTTCTGGTCTTTGCGGCTTGTGTAGTGGCTCATTTGAAAGCTCTCATCAAGAGCTTTCTAATGAGCCATAATACAGGTTGTAGATGCAAATACTGACTGAGATCAAAGCGCTTGAACTCATTGTTCGTTGTACTTAAGAAATAGGAACTTCTCAATGTGCCAGCTGTCCCAAGTCGCTTGCTGGAAGTTCTCGCATATTACTGCGGACATTCAAGTGGCAAAACATTCAAACTTTGACCTCATCTTTCTCCATCAATATTTGAGATACGGAAATGCAGCGCACACCGTTAGAAAGCTCTTGTCCTAAGCTTTCAAATGCTGGCTTCAGCACAGTAGTATCACTTCGATTCATGGAGAACGATGAGATCAAAAGTGGATAGTTTGCCACTTGAATGTCCACAGTAAATTAATATGAATTTTGTTCAGCAAGCTGAGAGCACTGATTCTTGCATAGCTTTAAGCCTTTGTTCAGCATGCCGAGAACACTGATATTATAGTTGAATCTCCATCATTTTTCTGCGAGAGGGGATGGAAAAATCGTTGCTGCTTTCTCTCTGCATTCAATCACCAATGTTTTGTAGGCAGTATTAATAGTATATATGACTGTTCAAGTACTTAAGCGATCTTTGGAGATTTTTTTTGGTAAGGCGAGGGTGAGGCGACGGTGAACATCATCAACATCGATTTTTATCATGTCTCAAAACATGTTCTACAACCATCAGAAATCGGCTAACTTGAATCTATGTATATACCTCAGTATCCGTGGCATAGTAACTGATCAGTAGGTGTATTTGATTATAATTAATATATTAATAATATATTAATGTAAGAAGAACTCTATTCAATCTGTTGCGAAGCCGGGACCGTAGCCAGTTGGTGCGGCAAGGGCGGGTGAGGTGCCTCACCAAAAAATCTCCCAAAGATCCTTTTACTTGAAATATTGGTAGTGGCTCACTTGTAGGTCGTCAATATATGGAGTCATATTATAGTATATATGTAAGCTACGTGAGGAATGGTTCCCTCACAGTTTTCCTGAAAGCTCCTCCTGCTGCTCTCTTCTCCAGGGAGCCGCACCACGCCTTATTCAAGCGTTTCAAGTGTCGCCGGCGCGGCTTTATGCTCTACCACGCCTTGAATTCAAGCGTTTCAAGTGTCGCCGGCGCGGCTTTGTGCTCTGCCAGTACCCATGCTTTGAGAAACCAATATAAATACATTAGGTATTCTCATTCTTCATATCGTTAGACAGTCGTTATATTATTAAATACTGAGTCACTGCAGCACTCAGCTATTAATAATAAACTTGAATCAACTTGTGACTTCAAACTGAAGACATCAGTGTTAAAAATAATCAAATGCTGTTGATATAAGACCGGATATGCTGCACCGTGACGCTAACATGCACGCTAAGTCTAAAGCTGAGGTTGTGAAAATTAATCATGGAGTAGCATGAAAATGAAAGATTTTAATGTATTTTAACTATTTTAAACAAAAAAAGTTAAAAAAAATTGAATTTCTAGCCGTTACAACTATTTTTCGACCGTTAGCTATGATCTTGGCTAGATCAGTGATCATAAGTTGTGGTTTTGGGTTGCCTGAGCTTGGTTTTTCTTTGTTTTTATGTTGTCACGTTTTACATCAAAATAAACGTAATTATATTAATATTTAATTTATTAAATTTTAATGATATTACTTCAAATCATATGTAAAGTTACCTATACTTAAAGTTTGCTGATTTGGTGGAACGATAGGCTTTTTCTTTTTTATAGTTGTGTTTGAAGTTTTTGTACAATTTACAAGTACATGTGTTGAAATAGTTCCCAACGAAAAAATCGTTAAAAAATATTATCTGGTGCCTACGTTACCATAATTTCAAATACATCACTATCAAATAAAAATATGTTTTTAAAAAAATCACTATGGTAAACATTTATAAAAATAAGTGAAAATTATGTTGGGAACAGATTCAAGTTACGAATTTTCTTAATGCAAAAGGGCTTGACGTGAAACCATCTCCTCTAAAAGCCTATCGTTCCCCCGCGCAGCAAGTTTTTAAAAAAAGTTTAGGCCGGCCCATACAGGTAATTCTGTGCATTTTTCAGCCATTTTCCGTGCACTCAACACCTTTTTGCGAAAAAAAAAGCTTGGTTGCTCCTCGAAAACAGACTCGTAGCAAAGGCTGGCGTCCGCATTCAAAAGGGAAACAAAAGAAGGCCACTTCAGCCACTAGTAAAAGACACTCACGTAGAGAAAAGGAGGTAGAAAAGCAAACCAAGAGGGCAAAAATAGCTCACGAAAAGGCAGAAAAAATGGAGGCTGAAGAGAGAGAAATAGAGGAACAGGAGACGATAGAGGCAGATGAGGATAAGGGAGCTAGCAAGGGAAATGTCTTCTATGAGTTTGATGGCTCACAGCATAGACTAATAGCTGAGTGGGAGGGGCCAGGGGGGATGAAATACACACATCACAAGAAAGGACACAGAGACTATTTCACCTTGAGCACCCCAGAACATCGAGAGAAGAAAAACGAAAAAGGACAGAAGAGAGAGGACAAAAGGATAGTGGAAGAGCTAAGCTTTATGGCAGATGCTCATTTGGAAGCAAGAAAGGTAGAGGAAGAACGTAGACAGGAGTTTGGGAAAGCGTTTGAGAAATTTGTCAAGAGTAGGCCTAGCGCGAAGGACCTTAACCCTTAACCGGTTTCAATCCCCAAAAGTGGCTTCAATCCCCAAAAGTGGTTTGAATTTTTGAGTTGAATAAAAACATAAATACCAATCGAAACAAGCTGTACTACGCTGCAAATTTAATATTTACGTGTTGGGGAAGCTATCTGTGAAAACCAGAATGTCATAGCTTTTCTAGAAGTGACTTAAATATGAAACTGAAACCAGGCACCAACCACTTTTTTTCACGAATTTTCGTTGCCTTTTTTTACGTGGCGGGGACCTTTTTTTTTTTTCAACATCATGTCTGCGCACCAAGAGCTTCTCACAGTCCGTGTGCGTCTTCCGGTCAGGGAATTTGGTGAGGCTTATGCCAAACAAAAATGGCCTGATGACTGGAAGACGAGGGAGATTGAGGGTACTGTTTCTCGACAGTATGGTCGTACAAAAGACAAGTTTTGGATGAAGTGGGATGCGGAGGATGAAGACGATTCCATGATGATTGCTTCGGAGATTATCAAATACGGAATTGAAGGGAGTGGCTCTGCCGATAACGGCATACTTGGGCAAGGCCAGGAAATCGACGGAGATGCCAAAAATGCAATAAATGCTGGGTAGACTTGTTTTTCTTGAACCTCGAATTTTTCTTGTGATGTCGAATGGTTTCTCTGCGTGTTTGCAGTGAGGACGGCTTGATACCCAGCGACTTTGATGACGATGACTATGTGTACCTATCCCTACCTGGTTTCAGCTATTTTGTGCAATTTGCTTCTGTTTTGTTGTCGGCCAAGGACGATGCTGGAAGTATAGTAGATTTCTGTACTTCCATACATGCATCGGCGTTGGCTGTCAGTATTCCTTACTGTACTGTTTTCCAACAGACCGCCAGAGTCGGGGGATGAGTCGGGTAGTTCAATCGATGAAGAGGATCAAAAAGAAGGAGATATGGACAACAAACGAGCCCCTCATCCCAGCGACTCACTTGTCAGTGACGATGATGTCGAAGAAGATGAGGGGTCTGGTGAAGACGAGGAGGAGGATCCGGCACTAGAAATTGACGAAGCCGATAGCCTACCTGCCAGTGAGTTCAAAGATGTCAAAGAATGGAAGGTGGGTGTTGCACCTCCTCGTGTGCTTCCGGCATTCGAAGGGCAGTCCAGGGCATCACTTTCTGTGCGTTCCCCCGACCTCCTCAGTATGGTGGATATTTTCTTTATGTTCTTACCCACGCAATTCCGGCAGAATGTCACAAGAAACACCAACAAGTATGCAACCTGGAAACGTAATCTCAACCCCTCAGAGCGTCAGCGGCCTTGGGTACCCGTGACACTATCTGACATACTTTCATTTTTGGCGATCCTTATAATGATGGGGGTGATGGGGTTGCCTGCTGAAACAGATTATTGCATTGGCGCTGTGTCAGACTTCTGGCAGTGGCCAGACCTTGCAAGCATCATGGGGTACGTGAGGTATCAGAATATCAAACGTTATTTTCATCTCACTGACCCCCGTCTGGCAGCTCCTCGTGACTCCCCTCAGTATGACAAACTTTTCAATGTTCGAGTCTTTATTGAGATTATACAAGAAAATTTTCCTAGGCTGTGGGAATTGGGTCAGTGGGTGTCAATCGACGAGGGAATGATCCCTTTTAAAGGGCGTACCTACCTCAGGCGATACTTACCGAAAAAACCCATCAAATGGGGATTCAAACTGTTTGCTCTGTGCTGTTCAGTAACAGGCTATTTTTATACGCTGCTTTGTTATGAGGGTGAGGGAACGGTGCAGGACGATTCTGGGCACGGAATGACGTATGCAGTTGTTATGAAGCTTTTAGACCTAACCGGCATCGACCAAAGCGGCAGGATCATCGCTTTAGATAGGTTTTACACAGGGCTGCAGTTGTTTTTTGACTGTGTCCTAAAGAGGGGCATCAACTGCATTGGCACTGTTGTCAAACCCAGGCTGAGGGCGGCAAAGGAGCTACTGGACGAAGTCAAGAAGAATAGTGACCGGGGCACGTCCGCAATGGCCACTTGGAGTCATAACGGAGTCACTATGCATGCTGTTGCTTGGAAAGACACCCAGGTGGTTTATTTTTTGTCAACTGTGTTGGGGGGTACCATGAGCCACGTCGAAAGGAGGCTGCATGGGGGGGGGGGGGGGGGTGGAGCTACGGTTCCAGTGAATTGTTTTGAAATTTGCAAGACATACACTCAGCACATGGGCGGCGTTGATACAGGCGATCAGTTACGACTTCGTTACGGAGTTGAGAAGGCGGTAAGATTCAACAAGCCTTGGTTCAAGTTATTTGCGGGTTTGTTAGATGTTGCGGTTACAAACACAACTATCATCTACAAACAGTTTCATGAAGAAAAAACACGCAAAGACATGCTCAAGGAACTTATTGAGGGTTTGGTGTCTTATGCGGGGCTTTTTGGAGGTTCTAGAAGCGCAGCGAGGGGCAAGCGTGTGATATGCCCTGGCCATTTGGTAAGTCTTACAAACGAGGCGAGTGATGGTAAGCGCGGCGCGGGTAAGCAGAACTCGGTTTGTTGTGCGGTGTGTGCTAGTAATGGAATCCGCAAGCGTACCAGTGCTTATTGCAGCGATTGTCGCTATTTCCTTTGCCGAACTGGAGAATGTTTTCCGTGGCACACAGTCAATCATTTCGTTCCATCTGGGAAATGTAAGAGGCAGCCGTTGTGACAGTGATTGTCAAGGTTTTATTAGTTATTAAAGAACGGTTTTTTTACACAATTAGCTTCCACCGGGTTTAATTCAATTGAATTTAATAATATAACTGTCAAAAACCACAAATAGGGATTAAAAAACTTGAAATTGGGTCGGATCCCCAAACGTGGCTTTAGATCCCCAAAAGTGGCAAACCGGTTAAGGGTTAAGGGTATAGTGGACGAGATATTGTTACACGAGGTCACACACAACACGAGCGAGACAGAGATAAGTGAGTTATTGCGTGTGAGCAAGCATCCATATCTGTCAGGGTGGGCAGTGACGAAGAGGAGACAGGAAATCACACCAGAGGTGAGGGAGGCGTATAACTTACAGTTGAGTGACGACAAGTTAGTTGCATCAGTAGACTTAAAGGCAGTGTTGCATTCGATAGACAGGACTTACCTGGCCAAAGATATGGAGGCAGCGAAGAAGATAGATAAGTTGTTGGTGTGTGTGGCGGGAGATGGAGCAAAGGTAGGCAAGTCAGGCAGTATAGTGACTGTGGCAGCGAAGGTGATAGCTGTAGATAAAGAGGATAACCTCATAGACATTCTCCCTTCACCTACGTCTACTGATGGATTATTTCCTCTCGTACAGGCGAAGGTGAGTGAATGTTATGAGGAGCTGAAGGCGAGAATAGAGACCCACCTGCAAAAGATGAGGGCTTTGAAGTCAGATGGCTTCAAAGCCTTCGCTTCTGCACGCACATACCCGATTCACTTTAAACAGATAGGGGATATGGTTTGGAACATGGAGATGCAGGGTCACCTTTCCGCAAATTGCACCTCCTTCTGCATGTACTGCAAATGTACAAAAGATGAGAGAGGCAATTTGCGGAAAGAGTGGGACTGCACTAGGCAGAGGGGTGATGGGGACATGGATGGGAAAAAACATGAAGAGGCTTTGTTTGATTTTATTGAGATAGAAGACATAATTCCCGACTTACTCCACATGTGTTTGAGAGTCCATGGCCGCTTTTTCACTATGTTGTTACGTGAGGCTTTGGAAGGTAGGCCCAAGCTGTACTGGCCTTTTCCAATGCAAGACGTAACAACTAGTAAAGAGCGGCAGGATAGCCTAGAGCAGCTTTTGACTGATCATCATCTATACGGCATCAAAATCTCACAAACTGAAGGGAAGGATGGCAACAAGTGGGAAATCAATGGACAGGAACAAGGACACGTCCTACGCCACGTTTTTTCTCTCGTGCTGGAAGACAAGATCGACTTTTCCCCAGTCTTGAGTCCCGGTAGATGTGATCGCCTCAAACATTTCTGGAAGGCTTGGCATTCCCAGTACCTCATCCTCAACAACCCCGCCACCACGTTCACTGCTGCTCAAGCGAAGGAGTGGCAGGACTACACCCGCCTTATATTTCGTCAGCTCACCGAGACAAGCGCACAGCCCCTCCATCACAAAATGGTGAGCGGGGACTGGCACTGTCGCGGAACAAACCCAAAGTCACCGGTACAATCATCTTATCTATATTTATGTAAATTTGAATAGTTCAATTTCAATTTTTGAAATCCGTTCAGCCGGTTAGTTAAATTTTTCTTTTTTTTTCTTCTTTCAGCCACTTGGAATCTTTAATATTGTGATTAAATACATTACTTTTTTAATCATAGTTTATTACTATTACTGGTCCGATAGATTGTAAATTAATGTGACTAGTTTATATATTTTAAATGATTAATCATGAGCAATTCATTTTTTTTTGTTGAAGGTCAGAGATCGTGAAGGCAACTATGTCCGCGATAAGGACATCGCCGGTGGTCGTCGCAACGTGGTGCTGGAGGACGTCATGCGGGTTCCGACGTACATAAATAATTTCATCACACCCTACATCCACGTGATATGCAATCATATTGCTTTCTTCTCTCCAAACACAAACGTTTTCATTGGTAGTCATGCCAATCTTTGGAGCTTCAAAACAATCACAACGGACAAAATTTTTTTCGAAGCAATAGTAGAAGGGCTGCTTTTTTACTGGAAATGCTGACAAAGAAATATATTGGCAGGTGGTTGACGGAGAGGGGAGTTCATCTCCGGGAAGGTGAACATGTTTGTAACTGGTGCGGCAAAGACTACATCCATGAAGGCACACCGGCTCAAAACGCACATGGCCGCCAAGAATTGTTCAGACGATCGCCTTGAGCCTGGCGAATCTTATCACTTTACAGTTTACCGACCTGAAGAAATGATCGGCTTGATGCAATTGCAGGCCAAGTTGAAAGAGATAGATGAAAGGTATGCGCGGGCGGCTGCGTCATAGTATTAATAATCATGTGTGATTTTTACTAACTTGTTCAAGTTCAGTGCACTATGAAAACTATGTTTCAAAACCGGTTTTATGCTTCCTCAAGTTCGTACACATGCTGAATAAGCTGCCGGTAATATTATTTTATTAATATAGGAAGTGGTATGTGAGTATGTATAACAGCTACATGCATTACTTTAATAATAATAATAATAATAATAATAATAATAATAATAATAATAATAATAATAATAATAATATTAATAAGAGAGAGAGAGAGAGAGAGAAAGTAAAAAAAAAAAAAAAAAAAAAAAAAAAAAAAAAAAAAAAAAAAAAAAAAAAAAAAAAACCCTAGTCATCGTCTTCTGCCTGAGGAGTGACAGGCTGCGCGGGCGAGGCAGAGCGAATCGACGCAGGGGAAAAGCGAGTCGACGCAGGGGAAACGCTGCATCGACGACAAATGTCCAGTGGAGTGTCGTCGAAAAGGGTAGGCTGGGACGCAGCGGTGGCCACCGAACCGCGACGCACAACACCAACGACACTTGCTACCGAACTCCTACGACTGGACACATTGCTGTCCAACAATCGATCATTGCGACGTAAGGAGGTGCTGGCCCAAGAACTCATCGTCCGAAGTGTCCGAATCGGTGCCCACTTGCTCCACTACCGCCTCAACCGCCTCAACCTCCTCCCCCTGGAACCACTGTTTGTGTCCCGGATCGAAAAGGTCCCCGAGACATGAGTGTAGTTGAGTGACTTGGACGTAACGTACGAGGCGATAAATTCCTGAACGGTGGAGGGAAGTTTGTTTACCTTTTGGCCTGCCCCAACACGCTCGAACTCTTTGAAGGTAAATAGAATTCTTGACTTTGCAATGGTCACTGCCTCCTCCTCTAAGACTTTCTCTTCTTTCTCCCACTCCAAAAGAGGGCCATGCCGCCACTTCCACAAAGTCTTTCCCCCTGGCAAATCCCACAGGCGCAATCTCGCAGGCTGAAAGTTGCAATCCAGTTCCTGACTTTTTTTGGAGGCGTGACCGTACCAATGGATTTTTACAAGCCTGTCTTTGTTCCTGCCACTATAATACATATATATGTGTGTGTACATATCATGTATATATATATATAATATATATATTATATATACATATATATATATATATATATATATATATATAGAGAGAGAGAGAGAGAGAGAGAGAGAGAGAGAGAGAGAGAGACCGTACATCCCTCCACTTCTCCGCCACTCTCCACATATCTAAAGCCCCCTCAAACGATTCCGGCACGCTGACTATGTATAAATTACCGGTTTGTTTTGTTGTTTTTTTTATTAGAGAGGGCTCCTCTAATGGTTTGTTCAAAAGTGTTTTTTCATGCCGTGTGTAGGCCACACGAGGGCCAAAGAAAAAAGGAATGGACTCAGGGACTTCAACGTTGGGGTGCTCCGCTGCCCACGCCTTCTTCTCCTTGGAATTAAGAGTCTTTCTGCCCTCCCCAAAGAGCAGCATAATTGCTTTCTTGAATCCTGCCTTGTAATGTACCGTAAACGACGCGTCTCCTCCAATTAAGAATTGACCCCAAAGCTCAGCTGACAAAAACTCCACCTCATAGCGATTGGGGGTGTCCTTTCTGATTGCGACTTGTTTTTCTTGACCGGCGGGAAAACGAAAGGCTTGTTTGAAAGATCGCAAAGACCAGGGTGCAGGGATGTCTTTGCAAATCTCCCAGGTGGCTTCCTTGCCATCACCAGACGTCCATCCACTCAAAGGCCCACTGAAGCAGTCGAAAACTAATCGACGCCAGCCCTTTGGGGATCCGTCTGGAAGTTGGGAAAGCTCGACTGAAAGAACCCTGGCAGGTGGGCAATCTGGTTCCTGCCTAGCCTCCTTGTTTTCTGCATCCTCAGGTTGAGGAATCTTTTGTGTAAGGGCAGGTTTCTCACGAAAATCAATGTGTTTGAAAACGGGCACAGGGGGCTTTGTTGGACGTGAAATACGAGGATGCCCAGAAATTATGTTTCTTGAATCAATGGTCTTAAGGTCCCAAAAGTCTTTGCCGTAAATTGCTTTGACAGGGGACGTTGCCCTGCAAACTTCTTCAGGTTCTTCACGTTCCCGCTTACCACTCTTGTTCATTCCCAAGCAAATATTTGCGTTGAGAGGCGTTGAAAAAAAAGGAAGGTGCCTCAAAAATGCCTAAAAAGCCAGAGGCCCGGCCTGTACAATTAAAATAACTGGTCGGTTGAGAGAATAGCTGTAGCTCAAACACTAGTATATATTTTTTGACAAACAACATATTCATAGTTATTCTAGTTACATACCGTACATATTTCTCAACATAAAAATCATTTAACTCCTTCTCAAAATTTTATTTAATTTTTAATAGGGACCACTCTACATATGTTCAAATTCAAATTCAAATGTGACTTAAAATTTTCAAGTTAGTTACTGGTGCCAGTGACACTGAGCCACTCACTTATAGTCAGTCGTCACAAGTTATATATACTCACCTACTACTTGAACTAATAATGCATGAAATCATATTAATACAAGTTTGTTTAGCATATTTACAATGTTTTTGAAGCATAACTTTGAACTGGTGCGGAAGCTTATATTTCAGAGTGAGTGACAATGTTTTACACTAGTCACTGTGACATTTCAAGACTAGTGACTTGCCACTCACTTGTATTCGTTATACATACTCACTGCCTACTTGAACTATGCATGAAATTATATTAATACGAGTTTGTTTAGCATATTTACAATGTTTTTGAAGCAAAAAACCTGTGCGCATGTCATCACGTGAATTTAAAGCATCGCCGCCAGCCTGATCACTGTCAATATTAGTTTCAATCAATTGAGTTTTCTACTAAATGTCTGAGGCGCCGGTGGCCTCCTTTTAATCATTGAAGAACGCTTGCTTTTTGTTGAGCTAAAAAGAAGGCATGTAAGTAGGCGAATATTAATAATATTAAAACAGTTGCCTCGAGAGCACCGTCCAGGTCAAAC
This sequence comes from Paulinella micropora, assembly GCA_019918135.1. NCBI lineage: Eukaryota > Cercozoa > Imbricatea > Euglyphida > Paulinellidae > Paulinella > Paulinella micropora. The sequence continues at coordinate 24,317 of WBZZ01000574.1, forward strand.
ACGCCTCACAGCCTACTAAAGCCCCAGGCTTGCCTTAAGCCAAGCACTTCACCGGCTTGCCTATAGCCTATCCCAAACACTAACCAGCCTTCAAGCAAAGGGCGAAGCACGGTCACTCGTGGTCCGGTAAACCCTTGTTCAATGATTAAATAACTATTAATATTTTTGAAAGCCTAGTAAAATGTGTTAATTTATAAATAATTATTATAACAATCACTTGATTTATATATAATAATTTTTTCCACTTGATGAAAGTCAAACACTAGTACTGACTACTTTTTCATTGAATCACTACAATATTAATGACTCATAGCGCTAGACTGAGATAGAGTAGAAGGCGTCCACAGGGACACAATAAAAAGTGAACTAGTCGTTGAAATTCATTGGATATTAATATTACTGTGGACATTCAAGTGGCAAACTATCCAACTTTGATGTCATCGTTCTCTATCAATCTAAATAATACGACAAATCTGAAGCCAGCATTGGAAAGCGTAGGAGAAGAGCTTTCCGTGCGCTGCATTTCCATATCTCAAATATTGATTGAGAAAGTGAGGTCAAAGTTTGAATGTTTTGCCACTTGAATGTCAACAGCAATACAACGAAGGGATGTGACAAGACAATGTGAGGTTTGAAGGGGTGATAGATAGATAGGTAATCTCTGCCTGGTATTAATAAATTGTA
>WBZZ01000575.1:7500-10000 GCA_019918135.1 Paulinella micropora
TAATAACTGATAGATGCTAGGGCGCTGTTCTGGCACAGCACCGCCGATCCCCAAGGTGTCTCCGCCCTGGCTTGCCTTGTCTTGCTGCTCAATCTCTTCTTATGCATGTGTGCTGCTCTGGTTCCACCACCTTTGCGTCATGTTTGACAACCTGCTGCTTTCTTCCGACCCCCCCCCCCCCCCCCCCCCCCCCCCCCCCCCCCTCTCTCTCTCTCCAGCGTGCTCTTTCTCCTTCCTGTCTTCTCTCTCTCTCTCTCTCCTTCCTGTCCTGGTGTTGCGTGTACATACTACACATCTACACATACCCATGCATGCATACATACCATCCACACATAGCTGCGCTACCTTGAGATGGCTACTCGCATGCCGCCGATGGGCTTCAGACGCTCCTTCTCGCTCTTGCTGCTCCCCTCAACAACCTCCTCCAACACACGATCCCGACTCAGCTCACTAGCAAGACATACAGACATAACATAAGCTTACGTAAGCTTACATACATACATACACATACATACATACAATACATACAATACATACATACATACATACATACATACATACATACATACATACATTCATACATACACACATTCACACATACATGCATACATACATGCATACATACATACATACATACATACATACATACATACATACATACATACATGCATACATACATACATACATACATACATACATACATACATACACAAAATATACATCAATACATACAAACATACATACATACATACATACATACATACATACATGCATACATACACATAAGCTTGCACACATAGATACATACATACATACATATATACATACATACATACATACATACATACATACATACATACATACATACATATACATACACATACATACACATACATACATACATACATACATACATACTACATACGTACATACACACACATACATACATACTACATACATAAATACATACATACATACGTACATACGTTACGTACGTACGTACGTACGTTACGTACGTACGTTACGTACGTACGTACGTACATACATACATACATACATACATACATATATACATACATACATACATACATACAACTTAAATGACATACATACATTACATACATACATACATACATACATACATACATACATGCATACATACATACATGCATACATGCATACATGCATGCATACATACATACATACATACATACATTACATACATACATTACATACATTACATACATACATTACATACATACATTACATACACACATTACATACATACATACATTACATACATTACATACATACATTACATACATACATTACATACATACATTACATACATACATACAGACAGACAGACAGACAGACAGACAGACATACAACATACATACATACATACAACATAATACATACTACATACATACATACATACATACATACATACATACATACGTACATACATACATACATACATACACATACACACACAGACCTGTCCAGTCCCGCCTTTCCATACTCCTTTTCCTTTGTGATTTCCTTGGTTGTGGTGTTCATAGCAACGAAGCCTATCTTGCAGATCGCGCGTGAGTTTCTCTTCATCCACGTCTTGACCTCGCACAGCATCTCATTGTCTTCCAGTACGAACGCTTGCTCTTCCTTAGCGAACTTGGAGACCGTTGTCCCATAAGAGCTGCGGGAGCCATCGGAGAACTCGAAGTCTATTCGGTCCACCACGGTGTCGTCTCTTGTCTCGTCTCTTTCCATCGCTGAGGCGTTTGCCTGGTCGGTCCAGACGGTGACTTTGCTCACCTTGAGCGTCTTGTTCTCCTGCTCCTTCTGTCCGCGCTCCGTGCGCTCCTGGCTGAAGCGAGTGGTGAAGCGCAGCTGATCCATGGTGTTTTTCAAGCTCTCATCCCACGTGTCGTCGTCTTTCTTGCAGCTCTTGTGCAGTGCGTAGCCTCTGCAGGACATGCAGCACAGGCTGTCCGGTGCGCCGTCGAGTGACTGTGAGCACACTGCGCAAGTCACACCGGCCGGGGCGGGGCCGACGGACAGCGCGTGCGGGTGACTGCCCACCTCCACCGTTTCCTTAGTGTTCGCCACTGCCTGCAGCACGCAGAGGTCGCACAAGACCCGGCTGCAGAAGCTGCTCTGTTGATTACGGCCTTGCTCATCGCGGCCTTTCCCGTCGTCGGCCGCGCGGCTCGCGTCGAGCGGCGCCGAGTGGCACTTGAAGACAGGCACGCCGCCTACATGCATGACCAACATCGCATGGGGAAAAAAAAAAAGGCATAACATGCATGACATGTATGACAAACACTTAGGTTGACATACATAACATACACAACATGCACGACATATTTAACATACCAAGGCTCTCGCTCGGGGCCTCCATGTCGCCTTGTATGCACAGCTTGTCGCGCGCGCGCTTGCGCGGACAGTCAAGCCCGTGACACTCCCAGGCCTTGTCCGTCACCACCTGCCCGAAATT
>WBZZ01000575.1:47500-52500 GCA_019918135.1 Paulinella micropora
CTGTCTATCTATCTATCTATCTATCTATCTATCTATCTATCTATCTATCTATCTATCTATCTATCTGTCTGTCTATCTATCTATCCGATCGTTTCTCCCCACTGGATGGCGCCCGAGGTGCTTGTGGTGTTTGTTACTGCTTTTATGACCTACCTGCCTTGCCTCGGCCATCCCACCACACTCGCACTTCCTGACTGCTTCTCTCCACTTGTTTCCTAGTATCTATTTGTCCGTTGCTCAGGTGCTGGCCAGCGAAGTGAACTACGACTACAAAGTAGACATCTGGTCGCTCGGCATCACCGCCATGGAGGTAGCAATCTATTTAGCTAGCTAGCTAGTCTAGGTGAGTAGCTAAGTAGGTAAGTCGGTAGCCTAGGTAGGTAGGTACGTATGCCTGACTACAAAGTAGACATGTGGCCGCTGGGCACCACCGCGATGGAGGTAGCTAGCTAGCTAGCTAGGTAGGTAGGTAGCTAGGTAGGTTGCTAGGTAGGCTAGGTAGGTAAGGTATAGGTAGGTAGGTAGGTAGGTAGGTAGGTAGATAGGTAGGTAGGTAGGTAGCTAGCTAGCTAGCTAAGTTGGTAAGTAGGTATTCCAGGTAGGTAGGTATGTCTGCCTGTCTGTAGCTGGCGAAAGGCGCTCCGCCGCTGTCTGACATCCACCCGATGCGCGCGCTCTTCAAGATCCCCTCGCTGCCCTCACCACAACTGCCCGACCCAGAAAACTGGTCAACACAGCATGCATTACATACATACATACATACACATACATACATAATGCATCCTCTCGCTGCCGTTCCCACAACTTCCCCACCCCGAAAACTGGTAATACATACAAGGAGACATACATACATACATACATACATACATACATACATACATACATACATACATACATACATAATCCATGCATGCATACATACATACATACATACATACAGACATACATACATACATACATATACATACATACATATACATACATACATACATACATACATACATACATACATATATACATACATACATACATACATACATACATACATACATAAATACACATACGTACACACATAGATATGCTATGATGTAGGTCGCGTCGCTTCCAGTCCTTCTTGGCTGCCTGCCTTGCCAAAGACCCTGCGTCGCGGCCGTCGGTATCTATCTATCTATCTATCTATCTATCTATCTATCTATCTATCTATCTATCTAATCTATCTATCTATCTATCTATCTATCTATCTATCTATCTATCTATCTATCTATCTCTCTCTCTCTCTCTCTCTCTCTCTCTCTCTCTCTCTCTCTCTCGCTATCAGGCTGAGGAGCTGCTGCGGGACCCGTTCATCGCCAAGGCGCAGCCCGTGCAGCAAGTGCTGGGTCAGCTCATCGGGTCAGATAAGCCCCCCACACCCCTCCCCCCCCCCCCCCCCTACACACACACATGAACACACACACGCACACGCATACGCACACACACACACACACACACACACACGCACGCACACACGCACGCACACGCACAGGTCGAACCTGTCCGCCATCGAGGAGTTCCGCGCGCTGGCGTGGCAGCAGCAGACGCAACAGGTCCACTGGCTACTCTGCAGTCAATACATCATATCGTTTCTAAGACGTGTTTGAATCATGAGGCTGGGCAAGCCCACCACCCGCACCAATTATCTCCAAATAATATCACATTACATAATATATTAATGTTAACATTAATGTAAATGTCGATATGAATGTTGATATGTCGATGTTGCTCTTGCTGTTGCTGTGGTGCAGGAGGAGCAGCGCCAGGCGGATCTTGCTAGTTTCCTGGCCGGCATGGAGGGCGAGCTGGACGCCATCAACGCCAGCGGAACCGTGCTGGTCGACAAGAAGAAGGGCCCGCCGCCGCCGCGAGGCGCCTCGCGAGGCAGCTTCGAGCACTGCACGGCGCGCAGCAACGAGAAAGGCGAGGAGGAGGAGGACTGGGACGTGGCCACGCTGTACCCCGACGAGCTGCTCAGTCCCGGCCCTCCGCCGCAGCCAACGGACCTTCCGTCCCTCCCCTCCTCCTTCTCGTCTCTGCCGCCACTGCCGCTGAGCGACGTGTCGTCCTTTAACTCGCTAACAGAGCTTATTTCGCCCAGCGAGAGTCCGACTTCGCACCCGCCGCCGGCCCACCCGGCTCACCTGCCGCCGCTGCCGCCCACGCTGCCCAAACGCGCCGGCCCGCCCCCGCAGGCTCGGCTTGTCCCCCCGCCCCTGCTGCAGCGGACCAGATCAAGCGAACAGGTGGACTTGTCCGACTCAGAGGACGAGGATGAGGAGAGGGAAGAGGGTGCGTTGCCGCAGCCCGAGGAGGGAAAGGAAGAGGAGCTGGTGGAGGAGCTACAGCTGGACGAGGAGGAGGAGAAGGGACAAAGACGTAGTCCGCCCAGAGCAGACGGCTACAGGGCAGCACAATCACACACGCGAGCACAGCGCGCGACGCCGATCACTCCGCCACCAGCTCCTCTTCGCAGCGACATCACGATCACTCCGATCACCCGCCACAGCAGCCCTGCACAAGCTGCTGCCTCCTCCTCTTCCCCGGCCGCGACGCCGCACTTGCCCCCGCCGGCCCGCCCCGCCAGCAGATCGCCCAGCCAAGCCTGCCCGAGCGAGTGGCCTGGCACACAACAGCACTCAACAGCCACAACGCAACCGCCCAGCCACGCCCAGCCACGCAGTCACAGCAGTGAAGACAAGGACAGCAACAGCAAAGAAGAGGAGAGCAAAGGGCGAAACGGCAAAGGCTCCTTGCGCAGGAAAGGCAAAGTGCAGATACCTGCCGTAAAGTGCCCTCGCCACTACAACCACTAGCTCTTGCTATATGTTTGTATATGTGTATGTACATCTCTCCCTTTCTCTCTCTCTCTCTCTCTCTCTCTCTCTCTCTCTCTCTCTCTCTCTCTCTCTCGCTCGCTCGCTCGCTCGCTTGCTTGCTCGTGTATGCATCCATGCATATATGAATGTATGTTATATATATATATATATAAAACACATTTTCACATGCACGTTATGTTTTTATTATATGGCATGGATTTGATGTATGGATTTGTCGTCTTTCATACCTTTTACTTGGATGTGTTTTTGTGAGCTATAATTCTACTGCAAACGTCAAAAGCAAGACATGCATGTGTGCGACATGCGATGACAAGTTGGCTTTTCTGCCTTGCGAAGCCGTGCAGTCCAGTCCCGGCGCGTGTCGTTCATGGCTTGGCGTGCGAACCGAGCCTCTTTCTGCTGCTCTTTGCAGGCCTTCAAGCTGGCGGACAGTGAGAGCACTGCTGCTCCTTCCTCCTCGTTCCCCAAGCGCTCCGCTGCTGGCGCCAGTCCCAACAAGCACAAGCAGACTTCCCCTCCTCTACAGCCTCATAAGAAGTTTCCTTCCCCTCCTGTCCAACAGCCGCAGCATTCTGCTTCTCCTTCCTTCGCCTCGGTTGCTTCTTCCCCTTCCCTGCCTCCACCCCCAGCTTACTCTGCCTCTCCTGTCGCTGGCCGCCTGCCGTGGGACGACAACGACGCTGCTCACGCGCACGGCAGCAGCAGAAGCCCGCAGCGCCAGCAGTCGCCGCCGTTGCCTGCAGCAGCCAGCAGCGCCAAGAACCCGCCGCCGCCCCGCCAGCGGCCCCCGCCCTTACCCGGCGGACCGGCCAATTTGCCGAGTTTGCCCCCGCCCCGCCAGCACCCCTTACCCGGCCGGGCCAAAGCCGGGCCGCCTCCGCCGCCCCGCGTGTTTAGCTGAGCCGGCCCGACCGCGCCACCAACTCGTGCGCCACTGCCCACCACAAATGGCAAAACGGCAACTTGATCTGACTGGTAGAAAGCGAACAGCTAGTTTCGCCTCTTTGCCGATCTCAATGGTTTCCTGTCAGCATCTATACACTTGATGCAACTATTTATTTGATACCGGCTCCATAACGTGGCCAGCTACTTGTTCGAAAGGTGAATAATCTGTCATATACTAGGCTGTAGATAGATTGCTAGATGGGTAGATATTAATAGATAGATAGCTGTAGTGGCGCAGGGAGTGACCTAGTCCTGTCGGCCCTGTGTATTCTATTAAGTATTAACATCTATTGATATCTACCTACCTTTTCAATTTTATCTTTAATGGATCTATCATTCTCTGTTACAGTCACCTATCTATATATCTATCTACATATCTATACCTATCTATATATCTATCTATCTATCTATCTATCTATCTATCTATCTATCTATCTTTTTTACGCAAGCACTGTTTTAATAGAATACTTGCCACTCGTAGAGCTGAGTGGGAAGTTTTTGAAGAGGTTTAGCTATTTTTTAGTCAGGAAACAACTGCAATCCGTTCACATACTTGTTAAAAGTCACCCATTTTATGTGATTTTTTCAAAATCTTCATGTTTTGGGAGTGTCAACAGAAATTTTCTAAAAACACAAAAAATGCATCTTGGAATCTCTGTGGATAATGTTTTCGACACTCCAGGTACCTTCAATACGACCTTTTGAAGTGTGCAGAAGTCCTTTTTGAATGTACATTTTAGTTGAAAACAATAACTTTTACTAGGCTGAAAGCACTCTGGAGGCATCAGACCTGAAATCACTGTTATTCTCTCAGACAACAGCCTGACTTTGAAGAATCATTACTTGTACTACACATAATGCTCGGAGGCTTCGTTTTTATTAATTGAAACCGGGCCATGCTCTATGACTTGGAGTTCAGTTTCCACAAGTTTTCTGGACATAATATTCACCCTCTCATTGCCACCGAGTTTGATAGCCGCGTTCACAGGATGTCACCTTGAACTGCTAAAAAAAGTTGACATGATTTATCAAGTCTAAGTAGTTTCATAAGGCTTTATTGATTAAAACTTGAACGGATTGATACCGTAGGCTTTAATAAGTGTGTACTAGCAACTTGATAACTCAATACTTGAACTTGACTCTGACTACTCGGAACCTGAGTCGCAAACTTTCAATATCAAG
>WBZZ01000575.1:60000-62500 GCA_019918135.1 Paulinella micropora
TATGTTGAAAAGGAGAGGAGAAATGCAGCATCCTTGAAAAACGCCAACAGCAAAAACAAAGGGTTCTGATGACCAATCTTCGATTGTGGCTACTAAGAGTTCGTAGTATAAAAAGATTATGCGAGCAAACATAGGGGGCACGTGGTACCACCAGAGAGCGAACTGGATCAAGTTGTGGTTTACGCTTCCAAAAGCGTTTTGTAGGTCAATCCATGCTATGACCAGTTGGCGATAGTGATCTTTTGCATTTCTGATGGTAGCTTTTGTAGTAGCAATGTGTTCGGGGCATCCTGCAACGTTACGGAGGAAACCTTTTTGTTTTGCTCTGTCAAAGTACTTGTTATCTAGCAAAAAACCATTACGCTTGGCAAACACAGATCTTTTGGTTTCCAAGAAGGACGGTGGCTTGAGGTCAAAGGGGACAGTTGGTAGAGGCGGGCGATTCATTTCAGGTAAGGGCACGTAGGTTTGTTCACGATTAGCGTCTTTGTATAGGTTGGGAAAGTAGGAGTCACAGTTTTCTTTGGATAGGGAGGAAGTGGTTTGGGTTGAGGGGGGATGAAACAGATTTTTGGCAAACTTATGAGGGTCAGTTCGGAAGCGTGTATTTGCTTGTCGTTGAGCGGAGCTTAAAGTTGCTTCCTTGAGACGACGGCGGAGGCGGTTACCGGTCTTCAATAATACTCGCCAAGTTTTTTGCAGGCTTTTTGCAACAGCAGCTGGAATTGAACCTGCCCTTTTGAGATCTCGCAGATGTCCCTTTTGGATCAGTTTTTGTTGTCGGTTCTGCGTGAGTTCTGTTTGGAGCCGGATTACGTGGCGGTTTTTTCGCTCATGAGTTTGTTCTTGTGTTTTTGTTACCCGTTGTGATATGAAGTCGTAGAGATATCTTTCAAATTTCGCTACTGCTTCGTCACATGACAGGCGTTTGATGAGAGAGGAGGGGAGGATGAGAGGGAGTGCGGATTGGAGTTCTTCTTCAATGCCTTTCCATTCGCTTGGTGTTGATGGCAATACCAGGCGTTTTCTTCTTTCGGTTGGTTCTTTCGGGGCACTTCTTGTCCGATGGACGAAATGGGAGTATGTCTCGGCGTCAACACAGTGGGTGGAATCCAGGTTGATAATGCCGGGTTGCGACTTGTAGTCCGGATGGACGTGCGCTTTTGGGCTCTTCTTTTCGAGGAGGCCCGAAAGGTCTTCGTAAGGGTGAACATGAGCAAAATCTTCTCCAGGGGGTTCAGGCGGTGCAGAGCACGCACTGGGAGGGTGACGGCCACTCCGGAGGGAATAGCGGTGCGTCGGTAGGTTTTCGCATGTAGTTTTTGTAACTTACGGCTTAACTTAGGGGAAGCAAGCCTCTTCGTTTAAGCCAGGGTTGTCAGCCCAAGAAGAAAAAGGAGAAAGGTTTGGTTGCCGCGCTTTATCGCCGCGACGGGGTCACATATGGATGAGATGTCGCAAAGGAATGTAGTCCTTGCAAAGGAACGCAGTTTCACATCAAACAATAATTTGTGTACTGTGCATGTGTCCGGGATGGGAATCACGGGTAGACTGTGTTCTGGAAAAAGAAGAGGAGGAAGGACGTTGAAGAAAAAGGCAATCTAGGAATGGAGAGTGGGAGGATAAGGAAGAAGAGAAAGAAAAGGAAGCCGTTAGACCAAGTGTATTGAGCACCGTAAGCTTGCGCAAGCTACAATGATGACATTGTATGAGGCCTAAACCCCCGCAGGGACCTAGCCCGGGCTATGCAACACTGGACGGCTATGATGGAATGCAGAGATAGATAGATAGATAGATAGATAGATAGATAGATAGATAGATAGATGATTACCCGTGATCTCCATCAATGTCAGGAACCAGACCAAAATCACAGACTCTTGTGTAGTAATTTCTCCCAATCTACATCGATCGATCGATTGATCGATGTACGTATATACATATATAACCTTTATATATTCACACACACATATTATAAATAATATATATATATATATAATATTATATATATGTATATATATTATATATATAATATAAAATAGATAGATAGACACTTATGTGACGATTAAAACCAATCTAAAATAGATGTATAGGTAGGTTGATAGGTAAGTAGAAAGTTAAACAGTTAGAAATGCTCATATCACAGAATCGTGCGTGATAATTGCAACCAACCTAGATAGGTAGATAGATAGGTAGGTAGGTAGGTAGGTGGGTAGGTAGATAGATAGATAGATAGATAGATAGATAGATAGATAGATAGATAGACAGAAAAATAGATAGATGGATAGATATGTAGGTAGATAGATACCACAACGTTCTTCGGTTTGATGTCCCGATGTTCGAGTTTTACCCTAAATGTATGTATGTATGTATGTATATGTGTATGTATGTGTTTGTATGTGTGTATGTACGTATGCATGTATGTATTTATGTATGTATGTATGTATGTATGTATTACTATGTATGTAGGTATGTATGTATGTATAGGTGTATGTACTTTTGT
>WBZZ01000575.1:65000-87500 GCA_019918135.1 Paulinella micropora
ATATGTTATCTTTCTGTTTGTCCTGGAGGATCTTTGCAAACATAACATAACATAACATAACATAACATAACATAACATAACATAGTATAGATACCTACCAGCCCCCAATGCTACCAATATCATCATGTTATATCTATGCTATGTCTATGCTATGTTTATGCTATGTTTATGTTAGGTTTATGCTAAGTTATGTTCATGTTGATATTAATATTAATGTTAATCTTAATGTTATTCTTAATGACAATCTTAATGTTAGTATGTCATGTAATATTATTCTGACGGTTCGTTGCAGGAGTTGTCGGTAGCTGTCGCGGAGTGGCGGGTCTTCGCCATAAATGATCGGCGTACTTCCCGTCAGATTCACGTAGCACACTAAGTCTTGTTTTGTTTCCTCATCCCAGAAAGCCACCCTGCGCGCATGTAGATAGATAGATAAATATGTTTGGTCTATCGGCGCGCTGTATTCATGGATACTTTCATGCAATCTATCACGACACCAGTTGATGGCGGGTAGCGGGCTGGAGATGGGCACTAGCTATGGACACCGGAGCTTCAAATAGATTTAACGCGATAGATGGATTATTCATATATATATATATATATGTGTGTGTGTGTGTGTGTGTGTGTATATATATATATGCGAACTTACCGATCAAAGACAAGCCCGTGATGTCTCTCCAAGGTTGAGTTGCTTTCTGTTTGTGAAAGTCGCTGAACTTAGTGAAATGCGGTTCTTTCAATACGTCGTCCTCAACTTCTACTTCTTTATTCACTTCCAGATATTGTTTAAGGATATCTTTGAATTGTATGATATCAAAGTGGTGGTCGACGTGGACATCAACCCTCTCATATATATCGCCACTTATTTCGCATATGTATCTGGGTTCCGCAAATACATCAATAGCCACGCGGTCTAGATATTCTTGTATTTGAGGTCTTATCGTATTCCTGCTCGCATCTTTTATCACTCTCGCCATTTCTTTTTTGATTTACTAAGCCCTATGAGGTCGACGCAGCAATTCCACGAAAACGGCTTCCCATTCGCACGAAAGTGTTTGCTTCCTGTCGTCAAATTACTTTCAACATCGATGATGCCATCTTTTATGCCTGGGTGATTGGTTATCAGATCTCGCACGAAATCGCTATCTTCTGGGTTCAGTACTTCACCATCATTATATTTGCTTATAAGTATTCTTATGTGGGTTTTGATTGATGCTTTTGTAAGAAACCGCCTACCTCCAATTATGTAAAACTTACGACGATAAAACATATTACTATATTATATTAGAAAAAAAATATTACAAAAATTAATTATTGATCCTCAATAAAATTCACAATAACATTAACATTTCCGCCGCCAGTTCCAGAAAGTGTTTTTTGTGTAAATGTTAGAATATCACTCGGCGACAGATATATATCGTAATTTCTAAGGTTGAGTATCTGACTTGACCCGCTCGTAATATAAAGCTTGAGAAGGGTAGTGCCCCCAGCGATGGCGGTTGCTTTTGAGTCTGTATCTACAATAGAATATTTAGTATCTACATCAGCAAAACCCGCTCCTGTTAATGTTCCATTTAATACTAATTTTGGATAATTGTTTTGCTGTCCTCATTCGTGATGCTTATCAATGTAGGATACACGGTTGAATAGTTTGTTATGCTACTATCAAACAATGCTTTATTCCTAATACTGAATACAGGACCTTCTGTGGCAGTCGCCGCCTTGGTTCCTTCAACTTCGTTCGTTATACTCGTGTTTATATTGTTGGTCCCTTCAATAAACATACTAACACTCGCAGTCTTTAACGATTGAAACCCAGTTCCAATACCATTGTTAAATATTATTGCGACAAATGGAAGCGATGTATTTCGCAAGCTAACACCTGTATTAGCATTCGCATATTTAATCATATGGTCTAGCTGGAATTCTCCAGTCGCAGGATTTTCAATGTAGAACCTTATAGCACCAAAACCCAAATATTGAAATTTAATCTGGAATACATTACCTTTGGTCCAATCAATGAGAGACATATCTTTGGTTCCATTACAAGGGTCATCCCAGTTTGCTTGTGCGGTAGTAGCGCCAACTCCTCCTTTACAATGAACAATATTCATACCAGTATTTTTGTCTTTGTAGAAATAGAAACCATCATTCAATCCGCTATCTCCTAACCTGATAAATGAATAGTAGTCTTTCGTTTCATCAGTAGTCCATAAAGCAGTGAAGCGGGCTAAAACTCCCATACCCGTTCTGTATTTAATTCTTTTTTACTTAACAAAATGGCATCGGCAGTATTGTTTGCTTGTGTTTTCAATTCAGCCATATTCGCATAAAATGAAACTGTCGCACTAGTTTGAGTTAATGTCCATATCCTTGTATTGATAGTGTATGGAAAAATCTCCTGAACAACTGGTGTTAATTGACCGACCAATGCTTCGCCAAAAGCTGTTTTCATACTATTGGTTTCAACATTGCCATCGTAGCCGACCTTGACATTTATAAAATCTCCGTCTGGATTTTGTGCTATCAAATTTCCTTGGTGAGACATTGTAGGTGCTTTTTTTACAAAAAAACCACCTACGACCTCAAAAAATGTTTTGTGTAAGTTTCTATATTATCAAAAAAATAAATTAACTAACAAAAATTAATAATTACCTCTTACCTCACTGCGGGGTTAAGACATCAAAATTTCAATTCCCTTCACAAGCACACTTCGTTGAAGAATGGCGAATGTGTAGTGATTGAGATTGTTTCCCGCAGTGGTTGAAGAGAATTCATATCGCCTCTCGGTGTCAAGGCTCAGACCGCTTACCTCATAGCCGTCGGTATCCTTATCGCACAGCGGGCGGTTATTATCAAAGGAATCAACATGAAACCAGTTGTAGTGATACACATTTGAATTCAAAATGGCACTCCCCTTTAATTTATTTTTCAAAAGCATATAATCCTCATTCTTCAAAGTATCAACATCAAATTGTTGAAGACGAGTTCCGTCAAGGGTTGTGTAGTATGTCTTAATTTTTTTTTGAAGCAGTATTTGGGGCGGCAACGACATCAGTTCTATTATCATTATCAAAAGCAGTGTAAGAAGTCTCAGTATTGTTGAAAGCGGAAGTGTAAATACGACGAATTCTTTCACCCTGTGAGCGGTTCATCTTTATAACGAAATTTTGCTGCGCTGTTTGAAGATTTTGTGTCCAAGCAATGGGATATTCAATCTTAAAAGAAAAGCCTTCACCCGCGATCTTTTGCTGGACTCCAAGAATAACATTAGGATCAGTTTCCACTGCAAGAAAAACATTAGGATCAGTTTCCACTGCAAGAAACAAATTCAAATCAGAAATAGTAGCACCAACAGCGCTTAATGTAGCACCAGCAGAGATAGCACTAATATCAGTTACATAGAAGAAAGTACGATTGGTCGCCTCCCACACAATACGCATATCCAAAATTTCATTGAAACCGATTGTCTTATCAAGTTCAAAAATCGTTCTAAACAGCATTCCCAAAGGAAGTTTAACGCTGATAACTGGGTCGTCACCAGTATTACTACCACCTTCAAAATACTTTGCCTCATCATAATCTACATTAACAAGATTGTAATTTCCCGCACCGCTTGTAGCTGTCGCGCTGTCGTTAAAACGCCTAGCATTCACACTTGGGACTTTATAGTATCCATCAACCGCCGCCTTGAGTCCAGCAGTATCAACAGCATCGCCAATCGCCTTCTTTTCAGTTCTACTTCCTACAACAATCTTTCCAACATTACACTTTTGAAGCATCGCGCCAGAGCCAGTTTTACCTTCTGTGGCGGTATCATAGTCTCCGTGATTTTCCAAGGCCTTAAATTTTTCAAAACTAATCTCAGGCTTCCAAATCATCTTAGTGTAATTTCCAACATGTTGAAGATTACACAGATACTGCCCGCTTCGGCTACGAAGTTCAATCGTTTTAATCATAGACAGACAATCCATAAAAATACGATTGTATGTATTAGCACAATTATTTGTTGGTTTGTAAGTAAATTTCAACACAGACCTCGCAAGGTTCAAAGGGCGGGTAGGAATTTCAAATGTGCTTTCCATACCACCAGCAGTAGTAAGGTTGACATTTGCTGACCCTTCACGGCTAGTGAGTTTGTTCAATTCATACTTTCCTGACAATAGTTCCTTAGTCTGATGGACTAGTTCTCCTCCGTATTGGACTGGCATTTTTTCTTTTTGTTTTGGTCGTCTATATCTTATAGTTAAAAAATAAGTAACTGTAAATTAACGGTTTTTCAACAAATTAAAAAATGAATTAAATCAATTAAAATAATTCGTCTCGCGATAAATCAACAATGTCATAACAATACCCAACCCGTTGAGGTTAATGGGTTGGTCGTTTTCGTCAGTCAAGTAAAACCTAAATACATTGTTTGAATTAGCTGATAGTCTTTTGCCATACTCCGACCCGCTTCGATCGTAGATAACAGAGCCAAACGCGATTTCGTTAGCGGTATATGTTTCCTGTAATACGTGGTTATCACCTTCGCCAATGAGGTCCGACTGTAGATATAATGTTTTTTCACCAGTCAAGATTATGACATTTGGAGACCTAATGGTATTATTAGCGAAGAAATATGTTGAGTCGCGGTCAAAACCCATTACTTCGTGAATACGTGTTTCGGTGTCAAATATAAACCGCGGTTGAATTCCTAGGTTGCCCGCTACAGTAAACAATAACTTACCGTCTTCTGGGTCAGTGTTTGTGTTGTTGCTTGTTATTGTGTATGTGTAATGGTTTGGACTGTCTGCCGTTAGCACTTCGGCCAGCTTATTTTTTAAGTTATTCATCATGTAGTTGCCCTCGGGTATCGTAATGAGTGCCTCGTATCAATCTTCACTCAGAGTAAAAGTGTTGTAAGGACTTGCCACGGAGTAATACGATTTCGGAACATAGATATGAAGTATTTTACAATGCGTTGGATTGTCCAGTCCTCTTAAATCCAAAGAGTGTGTAAAGTCGCTATCGGTTCCATTTATCCTATTTTTACTGTTTATGTAATAGATACCACTACTTCGTCCGCCCTTATACTCCATAGTAAGTGTTTTTTTTTTTTTTTTAAACCACTTACAATCTCAAAAAACTATTGCGAAGCGTATATATAGGAAAATATATTTTTTGTTTTAATTACTTACCACAACGGAGAGGGGGTGCGGGGGACGAAGGCCCCTGCTGCTAAATGAATGTATCAAAACCATACCCGTTCTGTGCTTTTAACTTCTCCGCTTCTTTTTCTTTCAAATCAGTCCATCCACTGGCGAATTTAAATCTGGTTCCTTTCGCCCTCTCTAAAAGAAATCGCATTGAGTGCCAACTGCAAGTATCACTTGTATCACTCTGTTGTTCAACTTGATTAACTTTCATTAATAAATAACTATCAGGACGACTTTTATGACTCACTGCTGCACGGGCACGACCTGGGGAGCCCGGGGGGCGGCGGCGACGAGACCTCGAGCCGCCGGTGGCTGCGCCTCCACCCCCACACCCAAGTGGTGCACACTGCGCGTGCAGTGCTGGCCTCGGAGCTGCTGGGTGGTGGGCAGAGTAGGCCGCGGGCCAGGGCTCGCAAGAAGCATAAGGGCGAGGAGCGCGCGCGCGGCGTACTGGTGCCGGCGGCGCTGGCGGAGCTAGCGGCCCGGGACGAGCCCGTTGTGCTGAACGTGCTGGCCCGCCAGCTGCTGCTCCGAGAGGCAGGGGACCTGCAGGCCGTGGTAGCGGAGCTGCGAGAGTCGACGCGCTGGCAGCCCAGGACGCTGGGCTGGTCGCTGCCGGCGGCCGGACGCGGGGCGCTCGTGGCCAGCCAACGCTTCTGCTCCTGCCTGTACGTCGCGGCGACGGCGACGGCGACGCAGGCCGCGGCCGGCAGCGTGGAGAGCCTGGGCGGCCTCCAGCAGCGCCAGGTGCTGCACTCGGTGCTGGACACGCTGCGGGCCCTGCAGGACCAGCTGCTGGGCTGCGGCGCCGGCCTGGTGGCCAAGCAACGCTGGCTGTACGTGCTGTACCAATGGGCCAGGGTGTGGGAGAAGACCGGCCAGGCGCTGAACGCGGCCGCCCTGGAGCTGTACCGCACGGCGCTAGAGGTCCTGCCGCTGGGGCTGGCCCCGGTGCTCCGGGCCCCGCACACGGCGGACAGGGGCGCGGCGCTGCTGCGGGTGGACCCCGTCAGCCGGGACCGCCGGCTGGCGGTGCTGCCCTTGTTGGGTTCCGGGCTGGGCAGACGGGGGGGCCAGGTCTTCTGCTTTGCCGCCGACGCCCAGGGCGAGCTGCAACACCGGGCCTGCTCGGAGTCTCCCTGCGCCTGCTGGCCGACAGGGCGCGGGGGCGCCTGTACCTGCCCGTGCACTGAGCGCCCGGCACGAGGGACGTGACGACGCTGGGGGAGGCCGTGCAGGAGACCCGCCGGGCGCTGCAGGCCCTGGCCCGGTCGCACTGCGTGGACCCAGCGAGATCGGACCTGTTGGCGAGCCTGCTTCCGAGCTTGGACGGGCCCGTGGAGCCACGGGGCCCGGCCGGCCAACGGCTGGCGCTGCTGCCTGACACGTTTGCCACCGGCACGGAGGAGGATTGCTCGTTGACGGACTACCTGGTCTACCTAGGCACGACCCTCGCCGGCGGCACGGCGCACCTCGGCGGGGCCTGACCGGGGCGCGCGGACGAGGTGATCGGCCCGGCCTGGTTCGTGGCGCAGCCGGCGCAGTCGGTGCGGACTTTGGCAGAGCAGCAGGCAATAGAGGAGCTGGCCCACAGCCCCGTCGTCTGCGAGTGCTGGGCCGGCCGCGGCCGCTGCACCAAGTGGCTCCGGCGTTGGTGGGGGGAGTCCGGCGGGGAGCGCCTGCAACTCGTGGTCGACGCGCGGGCCGCGTGGGACCAGCTGCGGCCCGCCGACGCCACCGACCACACGGACCAGGGCCGGGCCCAGTTGTTTGTGCTGGCCGCATACCTGGGGCCCCGGGCGGCGGCCGCCCCGGACCAGCCAGCCCTGGCGGAGCACGGGGCCCCGGCGGAAACTCCCGGGGTGGAGGACGAACCGGAGTCGAGGTCCGAGGACGAGTCGGAGTCCGAGGACGAGTCGGAGTCGGGAGAGGGCGCGCCGGAGGGGGGCGAGCCCGGCGGGGAAGCTCGGGACGAGCCAACAGAGCCCCTGCCGGGGGAGGAAAGGGGTAGAAACGAGGCCGGGGGCCCTAGACCTGCAGGTAGGAGCGAAGCCCGGGGGAGATTGCTGGGGAGGGGGCCCGCCTCCCCTGTGCGCTCGGTACCGGGGAATTGAGGGAGGGGGGCGCGTCGTCTTTCCTGCCCCGGCCTGTCCACCGGGAGCTGGATCCAGGTTTTTCGGTCGCGTTTTTGGGTGCCAGCTAGTTTAAAAAAAAGTACGGCCAACTCTTTCCTTCCTCGCTGGCGGATTTCGTACATGGCCCACCGCCCAGACGCCAAGCAGGGGGCGGCTCAGTACGCACAGAAGGCCGTGCGGGGCGACGCCCGGTCGCAGTGGCACCTGGGGCTCTGCTACTCGGAAGGCGTGGGCGTGGCCCCAGACTTGGCCACGGCGGTGCAGTGGTATGCTCGGGCGGCTGCGCAGGGCTACGCGCCCGCCCAGTACGCGCTCGCTGCCCGTTACCAGAGGGGCCGGGGCGTGGCGCAAGACACTGCCCAGGCCGTGGAGTGGTACGGACGAGCGGCGGCCCAGCACCACCTCGGTTCCCTGCGGATGCTGGGCCTGCTGTACTATTTTGGCTACGGGGTGGCCAAGGACCGCGCCACGGCCCAGGTGTGGTTCACGCGAGCGGCCGCGCAGGGCGACGCCAGCGCCCTGCGGTGGCTCGCGAGGCAGGGCCTGCGCTAGAACTAGCCCTCTCTCGCTAGCTAGCTAGCTATCGTTGCTCGTAGTACCCTTCAGGCAGATACGCTGACCCTGACGGCATATGCGCTGAATAATACGGTTGTTGTGCCACCGGCCGCTTGTACGTAAATTTTTGACTTCCCTGGGTCACTGTGCATGATTCCAACTTGCCATCAGCGAGAAAGAACTTGATATCCTGCGGCTCGACCTTTTCACAGCCCGTGAGAATCAGGCTTTTCAGCTGGCTGACTTTCATTAAATGGCTCATTCCTTTTTCAGTGATCGCCTTACAGTCAGTGAGATCAAGAGCCTTGAAATTACGTGCCATGTTAGACAAGTATTCGACACCCCCGTCGGTGAGACTTTGGCATCCGCGGAGATTGAAATCTGCGATTGTCTTTATGTTTCGCAGCACCCATAATAGCTGATCATCCTTGAGAGTTCTCGTGCCCTT
This sequence comes from Paulinella micropora, assembly GCA_019918135.1. Taxonomy (NCBI): domain Eukaryota; phylum Cercozoa; class Imbricatea; order Euglyphida; family Paulinellidae; genus Paulinella; species Paulinella micropora. Next base: position 73,337 of record WBZZ01000575.1, read on the forward strand.
AAAAGATGTACCGTCAGCTGATAAGGTTCCGAATCCAAATCTGCTCACGTCTTCAGCTGCTTTTTGGGCACTGCTTTTCATAGCAGAGGAAGCTTTCGCCCTGCATGTGCAGGCACAAACTAATTACACAGCTCTCATTCACTGGCAACGACATTTTGCGGTGGCTGTGAAGAGAGCGGGGAGATGGAGCGGGGTACTAGGAATAATATATATATATATATATATATATATATATATATATATACATCGGTATATATTGCTACCCGGTGTTTTCGGACGAACGTATCCTTTCTTGGCCGCATATGCCACACTGCGCTTGCTCGGTCTTCGTTGACATTTCCACTGGACCTTTTCTCTTTCTCTTTTTTTTCTTTTATATTTAACGTAGAAAAGCCCCGGGCACTGCGAGCTAAGCGAGGGACAGCGGAGAGGAAGGGAAAGGAGCACGCTTTGTCTTAGCCCCGTCGGAAAACGGGGGGGGGGGGGCAGAGAGGGAAGAAAGGGGCGAGGAGAAGAAGCCAAGCAAGCGGTGGCCAAAGCAAGGATTTTTTATTCAAGCTCGACGGTCTGACACTGGGCGCGGAGACCCAGGAGGCCAAGGTGCGAAAGAAGAGGGGGGGGGGGGGGGGGGGGGGGGGCTCGCTTGCCTCTGTCCGCCAGGGCCGGGGGGGCGAGTAGCGCACTCCCGCCGAACCTAGGTATTGCAGCAGGAGGCTAGGCCGGGGGGGGGGGGGGGTCCCCGTCCCCCCCGTCGCGCGGCCGCCGGGGTAGCCGGCCCGCGCCTTCTCCCCTCCCCCCCGGAGCCGCAAGGCACGCCACCTCTTCCGTTGGTTGATATTCTGCTAGCGGGTCATACACTTCAACACTCCTATCGCCATTCAGACTAACCCAAACAGCCATCCAATGTTGCCCTGGTTGCGAACTTTTTTGAGTATTCATAATAAAACCATACTTTTTTCTTTTTTCTGGTTTTAAATCGTTGATTTGGTCGCTAGCTATCGTGCCCAAATACCAATCGTGCTTTTTCATAATGTTGTCTATTTCATTCGTCCTTAAACCTTTGCCTGTTCCATCTTGTGGAGTGTCGTTTTCTAAGGGTGGTGGTTGTGTATCGGGTGCTTGTTGTTGGTCGGGTGCTTGTTGTTGGTCGGGTGCTTGTTGTTGGTATGGGGGTGGTGCTTGTCCCTGTGTCAACTCAAATATTAGCTGTTTAGCCTCGGGTGAATTAGGGGTTTGTTGTTGTGTCTGGGGTGTGGATGGTGGTTGTTTTGTCTGGGGTGTTTTCTTTTCTTTTAGAAGTTTATGTACTCCGTCCCATCCATCCTCAGGAGAAGTTATTTTTTCTGTAAAGTTTTGAGTGTACAACCATTGTTTCAATGTCTCTGAATAATTTTTCTTTTTACCTTTTGGTTTTACAATTTTAATATCAATACCTGCTTTTATGAGGCTATTTACTACGACGTGATTTTTAGGTTTTCCAGTATTTTTTCGTTGTAATCTCATACCCTCTGTAAACATAGCGTCAATGATTCTTTTTCTCTTTTCGTCTTTCAAATCTTTTGCTTGCTTGTTTACTTCATCAGTTATATCAGTTATTCCGCTTGGAGATGATTTTGGAGTGTGTTTTTTTGGCGTTTTTTCTTTGACAGGTGCTGTTAATAGTCCTTGCTTAGTTCTCCGTAATTCCTCAATAAGTCGTTGCTCTTTCCTGAGTTCTCTGTCCTTTTCATCCTGTCTTTCTTGTATGTCGGCTAATGCTTTTCGGTGTTGCCTCTTCCTTTCCTGGTCTTTTTCTTCAATGTCCGCTTTCTCCTTCTTGTCTATTGCTTCTATCTTTTCATATTTCTCCTGTTTGAGTTTATCTAAGTGTTCTTGAATTGCCGTCCTCGTGTTCTGTTCAATCTCCGACAGGCTTTGAACTTTTCGTAAGTTTTCCTTTTTTGTCTTTGCCCTCTTCGGCCTGCCTAAATATTTCATAAATAGCTTAACAATTTGAAGCGTTGATAAGTCATTTGTTTTCTTTCCGAAGTTTAGATATGCTCGTTTGCCTTTTACTTTGATATATGGCCGACCCTCCTTCGTTCTGTATATCCTCGGCGGTCGTTGTTTACGTTTCTTTCTCGTCTTCATGTATATTAATGTAAAAAAATAATAGAAAGTTTAGTTTAATATTATCTGTGGGGTTTAAAATTTAAGTGCTCCACGGCCTCGTTGCTTGCCGTATCCCATATCGCTCGCAACCTTTTGAACTTTGCCAGCATAAGGAACGCCAACTCTATCCAAAGCTCCAGCGAAGCGAGAGATTGTTTTGTCCTTTTTCAAATAGTTATTAATATTCTTAAATGTATTGCCAACCTTTTCCCAATTTATTTTACCTCCCTTTTGCCCACAACCCTTTTGTTTCTTGCGACCAGTTTTCTTTTTTCCGCCCGCCATTGTGTTTGAGTTTCTTGTTATTTTTCCGACTGTTGGAATGACTTCAACCCTTGTTATTTTCACGACCATTATAATATATGAAAAGAAAATCAATAATAAATTCATAAAAATTGTTTATTAAAATTTTGCCTCAGTTTGTCCGATACCGCATCAACATACAAAAAGTTAAACCGTTCCTTTGTCGCCTCGTGATATTTTTCAACGAAGTATTCGAGGTCGTAGCCGAGGTCCAGATGCTTATACACAAGTTCTATTTTATCGACACTCTGACCAGGAAAAATGAGAAGGTAGTCCAGCTGTTTAATAGCCTCAGGTCGTAAATCGTTTAGTACTGCGAGCTCATAATCACTTTTGACTTATAGTGTCTATTTTTTTTCAACAGGTCGCTCACGGACTTATCCCTCAACCCGCTACCCAAATCATCCAGCACGAAAACGACTTCTGGTGATTGATACTTAGACGGCCTCTCAGCGGGGGGTGCGGGGGCTTGCCCCTGCTTTTCCTCTTTTCCAAAATAAATAAACTTCGGCTTCGGTTCCTCTTTACCGTCCTGTACAATCTCCCCTTCATGCTCCTCGTCTGGCTTATTGAGCTTGTCTAACTCGTAATCAATCACACTGTAGCCGTCCGTTTTCAAATATGTATATATCGCCATCGGGTTTCCCTTCTTCTTGAAGTGCTTAACCATTTCTTTGTAGATGTGGTCTTTGTGTATCGTGCTGGCTATAGTAACGATGCGGGTCCTTTTGTCTGTAGTTCGTTTCAGGATTTCGAACAGTGCGGTGTCTTGCCGCTCTTCTTGCGAGCGAGAAGAAAAATATTAGCGAACGGCTCATCAAATAACTTATATCCTTTTGCCAACTTGTCTCCATCTCCGTTTTGCTTGACTAGTTTTACCTTTACATTATTGATTTTCTCCATTGTAGGAGCTTTTTTTTCAAAAAACCTCCTACGACCTCAAAAAACTATATATAGAAAAATACATTTTTTTAACGGCGGGGTTGTAGGGGGAGCAGGCCCCTACCCGAGAAATTCTAAACAATTAACAATTCTTCCAGCTAACTGGTCAGTCTCAATATTACCGCTGTCTGTTTTAAGCACTTTAAATGTGTAAACCCTGTCAGACCAACCTACTACCCCCAAGTTGTAGCCGAGATTTGAAATGTTTGCCGTGGTGCTGTTTGCGAATGTGCCGATAATCCCGATGCGGTCCATATAAAGGATTTTTGTTTTCGTCTCGGCCGCATTGTTCATATAGTGGATAAACTTAACATTCATTCTTGTTGGGGTAAAGCTCATTTGAATGTTTTTGTCGATGTCTTGCTACCATCAACCCCGCCTGGAAAATCATTACTTAGAAAAATAATCTTCTGGTATTTATAGTCTGTCATTTGCGATGCCCTCTATACTAATACTCATAAACTTTTTATTAATTAATATTCTGCTCGGACCGCTTGTGATTTCTATTCACGGATAAGCGAAAAAAAGAATGAAAGTTGTCTTTATTGTATTTAAAAAGGATGTGTGTATAAGCCGATGAGTGATTGGTGTGTTAGTTTTGATGAAGCTTTACCTCTAATATGTTCAAATGATGCTTCGTGGTATAAAGTCTATTTGTACGAGTGTTCACTTCTTTGAACTAGAAGGTGATGGAAGGCAAATGCCAATCAATAGTGTCAAAATGCCTACATAAGTGTTGGCAACCTCGCACGGAATGTTCTTTTCAGATAGCCTCACGATACAAAGGGTTATAATGGAGATAATGATACCCATTTGAAATAAGTATTTAATAAGTCGGCTGTCAGTTTTTCGCTTAGGCATACAGCAATCCCAGTTGTCTTCGTATTCGTGGTCTAATTTTTTTCTTCCTGCTTAATTTGGACGTCTAGCACGCGGTTCTTCAACTCTGGTGTCAGTTTGCCATCTAACTCAATAACTGGAGGTGGTGGATGTAATCTAGGGGGCATTTGGAGGAAATACGACTGCTCGGATTTCTGCTAATTGGTTCGCTTGGTCTTGTAATATATTAAGTAAAGTTTTATTTTCTTTTTCTAAATTAACTAGCTTTTCCGCCATGTGTTGAAAAGCGCTAACTAATATTGGTATAAAACTTGTATATGTTATTCCTTCAAGGTTTTCATCTTCTCCTATTTTCAGGTCTGTTGTATCCACAAACTCTGGAAATATTTTTTTTACCTCATCCGCTATAAACCCGCAATTCTTCTTTTCTTTCTTCTCGTCTGATTTCCAATAATACGAACAACAATTTAATTTCATTAGTTTCTCGCAACAATCGCTACATTCTAATGTCTTAATATCTGATTTTAATCTTCTGTCTGACGAAAACCCCCAAGCACTATTTTGTGGAACATAGTTATAAGCAGAGCCGACATCGCCATTTGGATTTGGTGTAGACCAAGCATAAAGCTGTGTGCCACTCCATCCAATCGCCCCTCTGTTGTTTCCTCCCGCATTCGCCTTCAATACTATTAATGGTTCTGTAGTGTTTGCTTGCCTGCTTCCTGATATGATTGAGCCCCCTGAGCCTGTCGTATTAAGTGTAATACTACTACTCGCTGTTAATGTCGTCGTCGATATACCTGAATTCGCTGTTAGTGATGAAGAACAGGTCATAGCACTCTGAAAATAGATTATTCCACTCCCCTTAGAATAAAAATTTAAGTCTTGATTAGTATTGCTTCCAGCAGCATATACTGAATTATAACCAAAACCCACACCCTGCGTCCCGTTGCTATGTCTAAATTCAATACCGCCAGAAGATTGACCAAGGTTTGCGGTGGCATATAATTTTACTGGTGTCGCATGAGACCCGCTTCTTGCTTCTCCCCTTATATCTACCGTGCTATTAACAACAGATAACCCCGCATTTACCGATATTAAACCTGCTGTGCTTATGTTCATCACCTCACTCATTGTTATTGCTTGTCCGAGTGTTCCCCCATTTTTGTAATTAAAACTGAGTTTGTTTGCGTATTTCGCTATTTGAAAATTTGATGATGTGTTCGAAGATAATATGCTCGTGCCGTTATAATAACAATCAAAATACAAATTAGTATTGTCTTGCCCCCAGTTCAATAATTGGAATGTAGGATAAACGGATGTATTAACAAAAGCTTGTATACATGGTCCATTCATATTGTTGCCATACAATTCTAAGCCTCCTGTCGCGGCTGTCCCTTTTGTGTTCCTTCCTATTATACACGGGACGCCGAGAGAAGTCGCTAATATTCCGCTGAATTTCTTCGTTCCTGACATTGTCTGTGTTCCAGTTAATTTCACATTTTGTCCGTCTAATGTGTCTACATAAGTTTTGTTTGCCCCGTCTGTTGAAGCTGACGGAGTGGCTAAGTTTGACATAATTTGACTTTTCATATCAACTCCTGCATTCGCCGTTATCAATCCGCTTGCTGTTAACGTGGTTCCTGTTAATCCAGCACTCGCAGTTATCAATCCGCTGGCCCTTATTGCTCCGCTTGTTGTCGATGTGTAGCCCGTCATATTTCTAACATTCGTTATATCGTAATTAAATGTCTCATAATCAAAATACAAACTGGCCATTCGTGGTTGGCTTCTAAGTGAAGTTCCGCCACTCCCCGTCTTGTTCATGACGAATATGATATATCTAGCAGAAGCATTTGAAGCGGGTGTATATGTTTTAGTTGATTGTGAAGTCCAAGCTTCCCCGCTCCTGCTATCCCATAATGTGTATGTAATGTTATCCGCACTTGTTTCAACATACCATATAGACGGGGTAGTTTCAATAAAGTTAGCCGACGACGACCGCACATAATAATTTTTTATTCTATATATCGCCCCTAAATCAATTTTTATATATTCTCCTGTGTACCCTATTCCTCCCCACGTGTTCGTTGTCGCGGGAGTTCTTGTATAAACTCCTGTCGTGTCGTTGTAATATATAGCCGTAGTCCAATGATCATTCTGACTGGCATTAAAAGCGTAATATGCTGGATTGTATTCATCAGAAGCAGAAGCAATAAAGCCCCCTGAATTTTTCGCCGTCATAGCCTGCGGGGCTGTGTATAGAGTAAAAGCAGAAGCCCCATATTTTACATCGCCCGTCATTGTTCCACCTGATAAAGCAAGGAAAGATAAAGCCCCTGTAGAATTTACCAAGTTTGTGCCGTTGTATGTTAATAATTGACCATTCGCGGGAGTTGTAATAACTACATTGCTATGTGTATCTATTGACCCATCGGCGGAAACTTTCGCCTTGTTCGCATCGTGCTCTGTAAACAAAGTTGAGACAGTCCTTCCATTTAGTTGATTTACTTTTGTAATGCTTTGACTATTCATGTTTAATCCGCCCGTCATGTTTGCTGTTCCATCTAATCTTAGAAATGGAGAGTTCTGGTTTCGCCATGGACCTGTTGAATAGATAAGCAATTGTTGTCTGCTGCTGTTGATATGATAACATCGCTATGTGTATCAATAGACCCATCGGCTGATACTTTCGCTTTATTAGCGTCATGTTCTGTAAATAAGGTTGAAACAACTCGCCCATTTAGAGAACCCACATTCGTAATGTTTTGACTATTCATGTTTAATCCCCCAGTCATATTGGCAGTGCCGTCTAATCTTAGAAATGGAGAGTTCTGGTTTCGCCATTGTCCAGTGCTATAAATAAGTAGTTGATTGTCTGCCGCAGTTGATATGATAACATCGCTGTGTGCGTCTATGCTGCCATCTGCCGATATTTTAGCCTTGTTCGCATCATGTTCCGTAAATAAAGTTGAAACAACTCTCCCATTTAGCGAACCCACATTCGTAATGTTTTGACTATTCATGTTTAATCCGCCCGTCATATTGGCAGTGCCGTCTAATCTAAGAAAAGGTGAAGCAACATTTCTCCATTGCCCAGTGCTATAAATAAGTAATTGATTGTCTGCCGCAGTTGATATGATAACATCGCTGTGTGTGTCTATGCTACCATCTGCTGACACTTTCGCCTTGTTCGCATCATGCTCTGTAAACAAAGTTGAGACAACCCTGCCATTTAGCGAACCTACATTCGTTATATTTTGACTGTTCATATTTAGCGCCCCAGTCATGTTTGCCGTTCCATCTAGTCTAAGAAAAGGTGAAGCAACATTTCTCCATTGTCCCGTGCTATAAATTAGTAGTTGGTTATCGGCGGGTGTGCCCGTAATTAACACATCGCTGTGTGTGTCTATTGAACCATCCGCAGACACTTTATCATTATTTGCCTCGTGCTCTGTTATCCAAGTATCGACATCTTTTGTATTTAGTAAATTTACTCCTGTTATGTTTAAAGTCCCTAGCATACTAATGTTGCCTGACTCGTCCACACTTATCGGAAATGTTTTATTTACCCAGTTGAATGTATTGTATGTGAGATAACTATTCGCGGCGATTGGTGCGGTAATGACTACATCGGAGAGTGTGTCAATTGACCCGAGGTAGGTATTTCTCCATTTGCCGTCAACATCGTTGTAAGTTAAGTATTGACCGCTCGCTTGTGCGAATATGTTAGTATATATCAAATTATAAAGGCTGGTTTGATGAGGATTAGATGTATTAGAGCGGTGTTGAGTTGAGGCATAGACATCAGCGTTATTTGAAACCCGTTGCTCGGTGTAGTATAAATTTTTTCCTTCTTTGATGTCCCCTGTGTTTTTGGTAGTCGTGCATCAAATCGGCTGTCAGTAAAATAAAGATTTACGGGGTCAGCATCTTCTGACACTCTATCAGTATTTAAGCCCGTAATATTAGTGTTCGTTAAGTCTAAGTTTGCGATTGAAAGGCTATCTGTGGAGATTTCATTCAAGCCTAAGAGAGATTTATATTGACTCATCGACACCAAAACCCGCGGAGGTATATATATTGGATAATAATTAATCCGATCAAAAATTATTTTTGTTTAAATATAAAACCAAGAATGCCGAGAGGTAATAGAGAGATTGCCATAAAGAACCTTGAAAAGGCGACTGTAATGAAGAAACAGTATGCAAAGAAAGATTGAGATGGCTAAGGAATTACTCGCGGAGGAAGAGGTTAAGAATGTGAAAGAAATGAATGATGAACAGCGGATAGATCATGTGTCTAAGAAGCAGTTGGCGAGAGATATGATAGATGGAAGGGATGGCGAGCAGATTGAGGAAAGTAGTTCTGATGAGGAAGTGGAACACGATTTCGTTGATATCGTTGCGCGCCGGGTTGCGGGTATGAAACTTAAGACTAAACAGAAGAAGGCGAAGAAAGTGGTAAAAAAGAAAGTGGAAGAGAGCGAGGACAGCGACGATAGCGAGGAGGAAGAAGAGGAAGAGCCTCAGCCGAAGAAGGGTAGAGGTAAGAAATCAAACATATCAGTTAATGTTTATAACCAACAACCCGAGAAACCAAAAAAAGAAAACAATGATACATATAAAATTTTTCTCAAGTTCTAAATATAGTTAATGGACCGCATAAAAAATTTACCGCTCGATGTCCGTTTTCACATTATGGAGTATCTATATAATCGTTTTGAGTATGACTTCAATAGTTGCTATGTGTGTGGATTAACTCTGTTTAGCGAACCGACAGATTACAGCAATTGACGATACATTCGACCGATTTCATGCTTATGAGTTTTGTTCTAATTATTGTTTTGAACTAGAAAAAAAAGAAAGATTAATATATAAGGATAAAGCATTAGGTGTCATTAAGTATTAGAACCGTGCTTCACCAAAACCGGAGGTGATGGACCACAAACTAGCAATCCACAAAACAGAGGTGAAGATGAGGATGAAAGAAAGGAACAACAGGCATTAGAAATCCACTATCAAAAGAGATTACCGACTGATAAATGGAATACGATATGGTCTGACAAACCACTAAAGCAAGTTTTCGTAGACCTTGCCGATATGTCTAAGTTGAAAGACAAGAAAGGTAATAAAGGCTATGCCTGGATGTTGTTTTGGATTGACACACACAGCCGATTTTTAATAATTAAACCACTTAAAAACAAAACGGCGAAAGAAGTTTATTTAGCTTTAAAATCTATACCATACACTCCGGAATCCATTACAACCGACAGCGGGAGTGAATACAAAGGAATAGTCAAAGATTATTTCAGAGACAACAAAGTCGAACACCGGACGGTTGAAATAGGAGACCATCGGGCTCTTGCGATAGTTGACAGTGTAATAAGGACTATTAGAAGGTGGCTTGATATTTTATTTGAAACTAATGGCAATTTTGATTGGCTGACTTATATTGACGATATGGTTGATGCTTATAATATGCGTCATCATAGAACAATTCAAGCTAGACCGATTGATGTATTTAAAGGTGTAAATAAGAATAAACAACGTATTCAACGCGATAGTCTAATTGACGAATTTGAGCCGGGGGATAAAGTAAGAAAGGAGCTAACGAGAAGCATTTTTAAAGGAGGAAAAACTTGGTCGAAAAGAATTTATACTATCGTAGGGCGTTCCGGTTTCAAGTTGATATTAAATTCGGATGAGCTAGTAAGCCCTAGGGAATTATTAAAGACTGAATTGATGAAGAAAAACAAATGAAAGAACAAGTAAAAGAAATAACGAAAGTGAAAAAAAAAAAGAACAGTTAAAGAGAGAAGATATTCAACCGGAGAATATCCGGACTAGCGAAAGAGAAAAGAAAGCAAAAGTAATCTTGGACTTGTAAGTTTAATTAGATAAACCGCCCCAAGGGTAGAATCCAATTAATGTGCCTAGTTCTGCCTTTCAACTCACGACTTATTGCGGTGATTGAATTGAAAATGATTAATTCATCAGGTCTCCCGACAGCATCGGGTATCACGACAGAAACTAGAAACAAAAAATCGTGTTTTGGACGCTCTATTAATCTATTTCTTTCAACGTGAGCGAAAAAATAGTTTTCCTTCTGTTCGAAATTTGCGGGTTTTGTTTTAAAGCTTTTTATCTTCTTGTCTGACAGAAGAAAATTTCTTGGGGCGCCAATGAACCTGACATCAGCGCGATCGCGTATCAAACCTAGAATATCTTCGAACTTTCTCCACCCGTCCGGAATATCGTCTTCGATCGGCGGCTGCGGGTCAGGCTGAATGGGGAGCAGGTCGACGGGAAGCGGGTCAGGCTGAACGGGGAGCGGGTCGACGGGAAGCGGGTCAGGCTGAACGGGGAGCGGGTCGACGGGAAGCGGGTCAGGCTGAACGGGGAGCTGGTCGACGGGAAGCGGGTCAGGCTGAACGGGGAGCTGGTCGACGGGAAGCGGGTCAGGCTGGAAGGGGAGCTGGTCGACGGGAAGCGGGTCAGGCTGGACGGGGAGCTGGTCGACGGGAAGCGGGTCGGGCTGAACGGGGAGCTGGTCGACGGGAAGCGGGTCAGGCTGGACGGGATCATCGAACTGGACACCTTTCAGGGCGTCTGCTAAATCATCCATCACCTACATAAACACACAGAGGGACGATATGTGTTTATGTAGGGGTAGTTTAATGTCGTACCCAGGACATAATATAATAGTAGTTTCGCCCCTCATTCCCTGTAAGCGCTGTTCATATTCCGGTCTCCATCTCCCACCTTTTCACTTATTTCATCTATTCTCTTTATCATCACACACGCCTCAGCAAACGTCGTTCCACTTTCAATCCTTCTTTCCATGACTTCTATCTCTCCCGCTTTCAACATTCCTCTATTCTCTCTCCTCCATGGCTTCATCAATTGACATCTCACTTTCAATCTTTCTCTTTTTCATCTTCTTTCTTCTATCCTCCATTAAGTCTTCTTCGATATCATCTCTCTCCCTCTTTCGAATATCATCTCATTCAATGCATCTAGTCTCTCTTTCTTTTTTTCCAACTCTTTCTTCATATTCTCGATTATCATCTCATCTTTCTCTATCTCTTTTTCTTGCTTTATTTTCATTTCATTTAGTTTTTTTGGCCCGCATCTATTTGCTTTAAACTGTTTTTTCCACATTTCTTTATCTTTTACGTTATTCGGAATAAGATTAATAGACATTATGTTTTGTGGTTTTGTGCGTTTTTGCGTTTGTGCGTCAAAAACAACAGAAACGAACGACAGAGCTAAAACGCGTGCGTCAACGCGTCAAAAACCGCCGCTCAGACCCTAATCTAACTACTACCACTCTCAAATCCTAATCCAACTACTACTACTACTACTACTACTACTACTACTACTACTACTACTACTACGAAGTACGGCTGTTCAATTCTATTTTACCTTCAACAAAAAAGTTAAAAAAAATCGCAAAACCGTTATATTTCTTTTTTCGTAAACTGACAGCTGTGAGTGTGAATATGAATTCTATTCGATTTCTCTTTGATTTCTTATGATGTTTAAAAATAGCGATTTGGGCTCGAAGACACTTTTTTTTAGAGGGTATTTTTCTTGAAAAATGACCCTAAAAAAACTGTAATTATCTTCTGCGTACCTGTTGAATTTAATCAAAAACACCACAATGGAGTGGTGGGGGGGGGGGGTTGGGGGCTATCGCAAGAATGTGAAATAGGTCGCTGAATATATAAGCAGACCGGTTCCTTTTTGTCAGATACGCTCAAGCTGTAAACAGGCCTGTCCCTTTTTTGAATTTCAGCTCACTAGTCAGAAATCTTAGCTCACCAGTCAGAAATTTTAGCTCACCAAGGAAAAAACCATGTAATGTGGTGGGGAGTATCCCCCCAAACTCACACAAACCGAAACCCACCACACTGGAGTGGTGGAGGGGGGCGCCAACATATACTGTGCTGGGAAAAAAAACCATATAATGTGACATGGCAATCATGGTGAATCTCATAGATTGCTTATGAGTCATGCGCGCTCATGGTGGATGGACAGATGGACGATGGTGGGGAGTTATATACATAGTGGATGCATGCTGTGATGCATGGATGGAGGACAATCCCCTTGCCCCTTGCTAGCTTTACACTTGACAGTGGAAATGAAATTTTTCAAAACTTTATGGGCCACGGTGTGCCACGGCAGTGGCTGTGTACGGGACCTAGAAATCATGATCACTTGGTGAATGCGACAAGTTCTTCAAATTAGTGTTTTCATTTTCTCGGAGCAGGCTGGTGCGGCAGATGTGACCCGAAAACTGCGTCGAATGCGATGAACTTTTCCAAATTTTACAGTTAGGACCAGCCGAGTTTGAGATTCCAAACCTTACATTCTCCTCACCGTCATCTTTCAGGGAACACTATGGCATAGATACTGTTAGCACTAGGTCTCATGCATCGTTTTTGGCATTCTGGTGCGCCTTGTCTGCGCTTGGTGCATTCTGGTGCGCCTGGTCTGCGCCTGGTGCGTTCAATTTCGCTGTCGCGTCTGCAGCGTATGGATCCTGCAGTTAAGCTGCCTGCTTTTCGGATCCTCCTTTCCCAGCTCATCCAAACAACAGGTTTTTCTCTTGTCTTGCCCCTCCCAGCTAGCTTATTCAGGCAACATGTTTCTCTCTTGTCTCTTTTATCCTCCTTTATCTTCATCCTTCGAATTCTTTCTGGCTGCTCGTCTCCTGCTTTCCCATAAATAAAAACAATAGATTCCTTTCTTGTTCCTGGTCACTGTCTTTCTTTCTATCCGTGTTCCCTGCTTATCTAGGCAACAGGTTTTGTCTTGTCTATTTCGCTGCTCATCCATGCGCTCCAAAATATACATACGATTTCTTTTTCTCTGTTTAGCAACGTAAATGAACAGTAAGAAGCAGACGTGGAAGCAGCCACTTAACTTGCTATTTGGATTTTCCTAATTACATATGAAAGACTGTATTTTCTTTCACATGGACCTATGTTGATGATTGTGGATTTGTAACTATATTTGCTTGGTTTATGCATGCATATGAGTTCAAAGGTTTTCTTCTATTATATCCAATCATTCTCTTCCTCTTTCCCCAAATGATTCTGAACGTAGGCTTTCTCTGATCAATAAAGAATTTTAAATTTATTTTTTAGGTGTTGGGGCGATTATGCCCATACTGCCCATTTTTTCCAGAGAACTAGGCCTCGGTCCTTCCATCTCTCTCTCTCTCTCTCTCTCTCTCTCTCTCTCTCTCTGTGCGTGTGTGTGTGTGTCTCTCTCTCACTCTCTCCCTCTCCCTCTCCCTCTCTCTTCTCACTTGCTCTACGCAGACAATGCGGGTACTGTCTGGTGTGCGTCTTTTCTTTCTTCATTTTAAGCTTCTTTTATCTTCCTGTCTTCTTTTCTTTCTTCTCTCTCTCTCTCTCTCTCTCTCTCTCTCATGTTTGTGTGTGTGTGTGTGTGTGCGCGCACGCGCGTGCGCGCGCGTGTGTGTGTGTGTGTGCGTGTGTGCATGTGTGCGTGCGTGTGTCTCCCTATCCACAGGAGGTACAGAAATAGGCCTGCTCTTATCTGCTGCGGCCTGCGCGCGTCTATTCGGCAACGCACCCTTCGGACGCCTCTCAGGTCTTCCATCTTCACTTTGCCACAAATATAACGATATATCCATATATTTCTCACTTTGCCACAAATATAACGGTATATCCATATATTTCTCACTTCCCCACAAATACAACGGTATATTCATATATTTCTCTATTCGGCAACGCTCCCTTCGGACGCCTCTCAGGTCTTTCCAGGCAAAGAAAAACAAGGAATTTTAGCATTCAGGACACTGCCCTAACGCAAATATTTGCGTGAATTCCAAAAAAAAATTATACCAGCATCAACATCGAGTCTGGGGCTAACCACCCTGCAAATATGAGCTC